>VXAB01012518.1:265782-296747 GCA_013399175.1 Odontophorus gujanensis
ATCAAAGGGGTAAAAAAAAAAAAAAAAAACCTACTAAAATCAATCATATACATACACAAAGAAATTTATATTCACTATGAAAAGGCATATATTTGCTTCAGCAAGGGATTTGAAAACAACAAAGAGCTTTCAACACTTCCCAGTCCACAGAAAAGGAGGAAATTGTGCTCTTATCTCACATTTCTATTCATAGGCATCAATCATGGCTAAAAGAGACCTGCCTTTCACTAGTCAAAACTGTTACAGTAAATACGATCACAGAATGGCTTATGTTGGAACTTGGTCAAAAACCTAACTCAGCCAGGGCCACCTAGAACCCAGGACCACATCTAGATGGTTTTTCAGCATCTGAATATTTGAATGATACAGATGTAAATAAGTTTCTTAATAGTTCAATGAGACATTTAAAGAACTTACTCAGATATTGACAAGGAACTAATAAGGAATACAGCGAGGAGTTAAACAATAGTGATGCTTTTACATTTTTGAACAATTTAAGAGAATTATGCCAGTTTAATCCTGTTCCTGCAGTTTAATTATTAATGACATAAGACAGCATGATCAAGTACCAGATCTAAGAAAGGGCAGACATTTAAATTATTTACTAGACAGCAATAGAAATATATTATTTTAAATACTTCTCTATCTCCAAGATTCAGAACTACAACTACTAAATTTAAACATCAGAACTTATTGGTAAAAAACATATTTGAACGGCTTGAGTGTCTGCAGAACTCTAACACCTCTAACATTTTTTGCAAAGCTAAGGTCTGAAGGTTGATGTTTGTATTGCTTCATCTCAGGTGTCTCAGGGACAAATACATTGCAATAGTACAAATCAAAGAAATACAGGTCATGTATGTCTACTTTTTAATAGCCTGAGCATAGTATTATTTGAAATTGATGTCAGATTAATACTCCACGTATTTAAGAGCTCAGAATCCCTGGTCTTGCTGTTATATTTCATCATAATGAGCAATACTAAGTTCCATTCCAAGGACAGTTAAAACAAAATCAGCATTTTTATGATTATCTTTCAAAGTCAAAACAGGAAGAGCTTCTCAAGACTGCAAAACATATTGAAAATAAAACACACCCTCCCTAAACAGAGGCCTCCTACTTCATATTCTCATGAAATTTCATTCCAGAAGGAATATTACTCAGGCAGGTATAGTTAAACAGTAACAAAAGTTAGTCTGAGAAATGCATGCTTCTTTTCACATTCATTTTTCAGTTTAAATTTCCACATTATAAGTCACTCTTCAGACTCTCAGTATGTATTCTGAATTACATTTCAGTCTTCTCTACATTCTCACAGTTTTCATGTAATTTAAAGATTTAGCTACCTTCTCACAACAGATTAATTTCTATTTGTATTTGATTCTGTTTACTGAAACATTTCCTATACTTTACTCTCCTTCTTTTACTCCTTTCAATTTAAATTATCTAAGGAAAAATTTATAACTTGTGTTGCTTTCACTACTCATCAACACAGTGACACGAACAGATAATTGAATCATCCAACAGTTTAATAATAACTTTCACCAAATCCCCCAAAAATCCGTTTTCTGTTCTTTTTTATCTACTGAGAAATATTCCTGGGTTATTGAGCTAGCTGGGTCTGCAGCATGATTTTTATTTAAAATAAACAAGAACACTGTTATAACCCAGACAGATAATCCAAGAGTTTTCATTAGTATTCCAGAGATATCGAAATAATACTAATTCATTACAAATTAATATACTATGTATTTTCAAAAAAGGACCAGGTAACCTCAGAGCCACTATTCATACACCAGATCTCTGTATTAGCTAGAGTGCTATGTTTTATCTAACACTGCAACCCATCTCAAATCACTCATACATTTCTTTCATCATTTTAGAATAAGTACATCATATTTGTTATTTGCAAGTTTTTCTCACCTTGATGGAAATGGAGACAAGACTCTTCTATACAGATCAGAATTCCATAAGCATGTTCCAACAAATGGCAATATCTGGTAATATATCTTCAAAGTCACTGGACAAGAAAGCCACACTCAAAGTATAACCTTACTATGTATTTTTAAATCCTATCCTTTTCCTTATTCCTGTCATCACAATGACTACCAGAGTCCAAACTTACCAGTTCTTTGAGGTACATCCCTTAGAAAGTCAACAAAGAACGCATCAATTTCAGGATTCAGAGAAGCTGTCTTTCCTTCAAATTCTTCCTCAATAAGTTTTGCCACAGTTTTGTCAAACCACTTTACATCTTCCAAGGTTGTGAAACGATCAGCAATAACACTCTTACATTCATGCTTCCACAGTTTTATTAGTACCTTTTTCCAAAAGCAAACCAAAAAAATGTTTCCATGATTTCAATCAGGTGAGGCTTGCAATAAAGCTACATCAATGAAAAAATATGTTTTTAAATAATTTTTTAAATCATATTAAAAAAGAAAAAGAAATAGTGGTATGTTTGGTCTTAATCAGCAGAGAGTTCTTAGACATCTCATTCAACCCAGTAACACTTCAATTTCATAGTCAGTTAACTGTACAAAAAGCTTTTATCGAGTATTCCAAACCACAGTATATATAACTATCTAAGAATTTATTTCTGTAGCCCTAAGATAAGCCCTATACGCGGTTACAAGTGTTTATACACCAATAAACCATTTTTGTAACTGATTACTCTCTGTGTGGAAGCTGGGTGGAAATAATAGCATCACAGTATGAATGAGTTCCCACCAAACTCAGAAACACAGATGTCACTCTCAGTAACAAAACCAAACCAGAGAAAAGAAATTACATTGGTGTTTGTGTTACTATTTCACCAAATTCACTATACTTTTTAAATCCTTCTATTTGGCCAGAAGATGGAGAAGAAAACCTAACAGTTTACTAATTCTAGTAGCATTGGTTTTAAACCTACAGAACTACTACTCAGTAGTAGAAAAAACTCCAAGTACTTCTTGAAGAATTCATTTGCGCCTACAGTACATTGTATACCTGATGTATACTGTGTCAAGACACAGAACTGATAAGAAAATTCATACAATCAGATTTTGAACAGTACTTACATGTAAAATCACCTTAGGGCTGTATATTTTTCACTTTGGAAATTAAAACCAACTCTAACAATCAAATTTTAGATGCAGTAGAAGGCAGGAACTTGCTTATTCAACAACTAGAAGATTATACAAAATTTTAAGCAATTATATAGCCCAGATACAAAATATTTTTTCTGTGATTACCATAACCACTGCTTTTGAAGTATTTCATGTTTTACTGCTCAAAAAACTTTTTCTTAAAAAAGTTGTAGGAGACATTATGCATAAAGTATTTAATTTTTCTGGAGGAAAAATGAATTATGGAATATTTCTCTTGTTCTTAGGTTGAAAGCCAGAAGTTCATTACTAGTCAAGTATTAGGCAATGACTGCCCCAGGATGCTAGTGGGGAGAGGGGAATTGTTTACTTTTTTAATCAAGATATATGACTTTTCAATGAATTAAAATAGAAGTGAGTTGTTTGCCATAATTTTCTTCGCTCTCTGCTTTAAATAAGCATTAGTCATTTAAATTAAGCATTAGTCAGTAACAGTACAAGCAGATAGAAGCTAACCCTCTTCTGTCAAAAAAGCTCAACTTACAGTCAGGAAATGAAGTTCTCATTTTCAGGTGGCACTGTAAAACCTGGCCAAAAATGTTCCCTCAAAAAAGCTGAAAAATGTTTTTCAATCAAAAATGATTTTTTCTAATGTAATTTTAATGCCACCTAATTATATGCTACCCAATTATGTTCTACGGCAAAACCACTGATGTGCAGCACTTACCTTTGGTTCATTGATCACTTCTGATGTAGCATGCAGCATTCCTTGCCAAATTCTTGAAAGATCTCGAAGGTTGAAGACATAATGAAACTTGGCGGGTGTGGGTAGCATTTTCAGTTTGGTAACCTGCCACAGTCTGCGGGTCAGTGGCACTAGCTTGGCTACTGTTTCTTTTACATCTTCTGAAAATCCTCTCTCACTACAATAGTGCCCTTCTCCAATTACACCTTTGGAAAAGAAAATTTCCAAATGACAGGTTTTCTAAAGTACATTACTGCAACATCAAGAGCTATGATCTTTTCAAGTGTACCTATTCCTATTCTTTTTTGTTTTGTCTTTTTGTTTGTTTGTTTGTTTTTTACTTTAACCCCTCAGATCTATTTTAACTTGGTGAAAAGGCTTCCCAATCTTCCTTTCTCTAATCTTGATTCACTTGGTTTTACAGCATCTTCTGCTGCAAACACACCAGAATTTCAGCTCTTAATTAACAAGCATCTAAAAATCTACTTTAGTCTACCAAAATAGCTTACAAAGCCTTTGTAGAGTGAATCACTTCTCTGAGACCACTGTGCTCCTGTGAAAAATCTAGTCATTAGCACCCTGCTCTTAGCAACAATAGCACCTCCGCAATCCTCCAGCATTGTCACCAAAACAAGGAGCCATTATGCCATTTCTCCTTAACCTTGACACACCGATAGATTCTGAAGTCGAAAAGATTACAGACATGAAGTTGCAGGTGCAGTGAGATAACTGAAGGAAAATGCTCTGGTAAGCAAATTAGAGAGGAATTAAGCTTCAGTGTTAATATTTACGCATTGAGGATTGAAGAAAAAAAAAACAACCAGTACTTTCAAAAACTGGATGGATACAAAGTTAACTTTTCTTTACCAAAAATTTTGTCAATAGAAGAATTAGAAGGCAGAGTACAGTTGAACACAGAAAATTGTCTCTTGAGTCTCTGTGGAATGTCATTGCGACCTCCTCCAGGATGGATCATGGCAGCCAAAAACTGAATGTCCACAATGTTAGTAAATTCTCCAGGCTTTTCCAGATTATACAGTCCATTCTGTTCCATGAGCTGCCTAACTATCTCATTAGTGACCTGTAAAATAAGCAGGTAGTATGCAACAGAACAGACGAAAATTGAGTAGAAAACATCCTTCTGTACATGAATGTCCCAATATAGAATATAAACTTTTTTTTATCTCTAAAACCCCTACTTTTTGGTTTGTTTGTTTGTTTCTGCAGAAAAATGCACTGCTAGGAATAAGCATATCTAGAATGTCCTATTCACTGATAACCTCTATGAAGAAGAATCCTGGTGGAAGAAGATCAACTTAAAATTAATCCCTCATATCTCAGTTAGGTCACACTTGAATACTGCATGATTTCCAATAGAACAGTATTGGAAACTGTTTTAATACTTCTCCCTTCTAACATAAAATTTCCAGTTTCCTCAAGCCCATGTATCTTTATATGTTGCATCTGATATGAATATTTTGACGAAACTTCCATGCATAAACTACAAATATGGGTTTTCAATCTGCAAACATTGGATTACTTCCATTAAAAACAGTGCAAGATTCCTTTCTTCAGACACAGATGAAGCTCCCTGCTTCATCCTATAGAGAGTATATTTCTCCAGAAATTCTAACATTCAGTTTCCAGTGCAGTATACTTCAGAAATACCTTGCAATTGTAGATGTTTACTTCAATTTTTTTTTAAAGCAGACAGTTCTTACCTGACAAATTCACAATATTTTAATTATCACCTATACAGCCAATTAGTTAGCATGATCAGTGTGCCAAGAGGTTTTATTCTAACAGAAGGTTTTCAATTTTGTGAGCAATAAATGAATATCATTAAAAAATAGTTTTAAAATTATACAGCCACATTTCTAGAAGTACCCAATTATCTAATTGAGCCTTCCTCAGGGCTCAGTTCTAGGGACAGTTTTTATCAGTGATCCAGATGCAGGACTGGAGTGCATCCTCAACAAATTTGCTGATCATATTAAACTGGGAGGTGCTGTTAACTGTCTGGAGCAACCGGAGGTATTGCAGAGGGACCTGGACAGATTGGAACACTCGGTGACTAGCAACAGCATGAACTACAATGACAGAAAATGACAAGTTCTACACCTGGGACAGAGCAATGCCAGATTCAGGCACAGATGAGAGATGAGTGGCTGGAGAGCAGTTCAGCAGGAAGAGATCTGGAGGTGCTGGTGACAGCAGCTCAGCATGTGCCAGCAGTGTGCCCTGGCAGTCAAGGGGCAAGCTGCATAATGGCATGCATTAAACACAGCACAGTCAGCCTGCCAGAAAAGGTGATTCTCCCACTGTATTTAGTGTCGGTGTGATCTTGACAGTGTTACTGAATATTGAATGTAGTTGTGGCTACCACAATATAAACACAACGTTAAGATCCTTCAAAGTGTCCACAGGAGGACACCAAAGCTGGTAACAAGGCTAAAGGCATGGTCTGTGAGGAGGTGCTGAGAGCATTGCACTGTCCAGTCTGGAGAAGAGGAGGTTGAGAGGCAACCTCACTGCCCCCTGCAGCAACCTGAGGAGGGGAAGCAGAGGGAGGAGCCTCTGCTCCTGGTCAACGACAGCAGAATTGGAAGGGCACAGAGCTGCTTGAGAGAAGGTTCAGACTGTGCATTAGAAACATTTTTTTTATCATGGTGGTCAAATTCTGAAAACAGGCTCCATATTGAGGTGTCTGTCAGTGCTCCAGAGGCATATGGATAATGCCCTCAGTAATATGCCTTAACTTTTGGTGAGCCCTGATAATATTAAGCAGTTGGTCTAAGCAATCTTTGAAGGCCCCTTCCAACTGAACTGTTCCATTCTATTTTAACAGCTTATTTAGTCAGTATATTTATTCTAAATGAAATTAAAAAGCTGCATGTGTTCTTTAAAAACACTTCAAAAATCAAGTGTCAGTGTCCAGTCTATTCCGTAACGCCAGACTGAGAAGCCATTTTACAGTGTAACAAAGAAAGGAATAAAATATCCATTCCCATCTTCTTTTCTCTTTGACAAAACTAACCTGATCTCCCCATTCATTTATTATGGGCATATTCACATCATCAATGAAGACTGTCATCTTTTTGCCTGCTGGAGGACCATACGTTGTGCCCACGCGTTTATCCACATAACTTTCTATTGTGCGCTGTCAGAAAACAGTTATCAGAAAAAAAATTACAAAGAGCCATACTTTTTCATACCAGTCATTCATTTAACCATATTACAGGTAATTATATAGTAAAGTTTTTTGTTAGACAGTGTTTTACAAAGGAAAATTTGGACAACATGTGTGCTAGTGGTAATTGCAGTAATCCAACTAGAACGTCTGAAATGTCATGTCAGGTTGGTATAAAAGATTATGAATATCTATGTTAGACAACCATGCCTCAGTTTCATTTGAAACCATCAAATTATTTTCCAGTTTCAAACTTGTCAGTTTGCTGATGCTCTTGGTTTTAGGATGGTATTTTAACACAAAAATAACAAGCTTGTTAGAAACTAGTGCAAAAAATGAGAGTTCATGAGGGTTAATTTTGTATATACAAACACTGAAATGCACTGAGAGATGTTTCAGTTTCTGTGATGCTAATGAGAATCATGAAGTGTATGCATCATCTTCATCTACATTCATATTTGACTGAACTATTTTGTAGTCCACATTGTAGAGGGGGATCTTAAATAATCACTGCATCCACATGCAAGGTTTAGGAGAGGAGTATTCACATTGAGAGGGAGGGGAAAGCAAAGGAGAATGGAGAGAAGGGTAGAGGAAGGGTAGTCATGCATATCAGTTTGAGACATCATGCCAAAGCTTCCAGATCTAAAATTCTGTTCTGTTAATTACTAGTTGGGCAGTGTGAGCTCCATGAAATCTGTTAGCACTACTTTTTCACTTATTCAATTGAATAATGCAAAATATAAAACTTCTAATGAATTTTAAGAATCTTTTATTGTTATTCATTTTGTCTATTCTCTGTCAGTTCAACCACTTACTAGCTAGCATCTGAAATTCTGAGTATGACAAATTAAATATCTGTTAATATTGCAAGATTAAACTAATNACATATTCATTTTGTCTATTCTCTGTCAGTTCAACCACTTACTAGCTAGCATCTGAAATTCTGAGTATGACAAATTAAATATCTGTTAATATTGCAAGATTAAACTAATAGTCTGACAGACCTGACAGAAGTGATTCTTGACCTTTCCAGTAGTCAATATACTACATAAAATCATAAGGTGATAATTATATTCATACACACAAATGGAATAGATTTAATGAAATAACTATTTTTTTTTTTTTAAAGAAGCATGCTTGCCACCACTATTTTTTCCAGCTTTTCACTGTGTAGCAAGCTTACGGATGACAATTCAGACTTAGTGACATCACTTCAGCTTACAGTACAGAGAGTGCTTAGGGTAGGCAAACAGAACCATATTGAAAATATTTACTAAAGATATAAGGATAGTAGGTTAAAAAATCTTGAAATATTCCTGAGTAGCTCAGCAGAAATTTCGACAGGCAGTACAAATCAGGATTTAAGCATTCACAGTTATGTTTAGAGCAGCTGTGCTGCATGTGTTACTTTTTAATGAGTAACATAATTTACTTTAAATTGCAGACAGCACAGACTTTATGACAGATTGTTGTGGGTAGCACTTATTTACACATGGGTTTTAGTGAAATCTAAGAAAGGCTGCTGACAGCTCTACCCAATTAGTGAGAACCAATACATTTGACGTAAAATAATTAAGCATGGTGAAGCAAAAAATAAGCATGTAATAGTCTAAGAATAGCTCATTAACTAGTGAGACATCATTTACAGAAGTCTTTTAAATCAAGTGCTTTGTCCATTTGAGTAGGTGATTTTTTGTTTCTGCACTCATTCACCATTAAATAGATCACTTTTAGAAGTATCTTACCAACAAATTCTCAATACATCAATTAACCTCTGAATCCAGTAATGTGTTATAGGAAAATGAATGACTACTATACCTGGAAAATTAACGGAGTAGTTGCAGAAGAAAAATTCAAACTCTTAGCCATGTGGCTTTCAGGGTTATATTTCAACATAAAACATTTAATGGTAACAGTTTTTGCAGTTCCTTGCTCACCAATTAGTAGAACAGCCTAGACAAAGACAACACAGAAGTAAGATGACACAGAAGAGCAGTGAATTTAGACAAAACCTCACCAATCTCACATATCTTTTAAACAGAAATGAAATTAGAAAAGGTATGTACAGCGAACTCTCAACAAGGAACATGTAGAAACAAAATAGCTAACTTCTCATAGGCCTCACTTGTTAAACTTTTGCTGCAAATGGTCTTGTCACTCAGTACAATTTAAAGAACAAAGAGGAGAATAAAAACAAAAAGGATGTACAGCCTAGAGCCTCATCTGAAAGCTTCCAATCACTGCTGTTATTTATCATATCCCTCCTTATCTGACACAGCCTTGGCAATGAAGGAGTTTTATTCTTTAAAAAAGGTCTACGAATTCTGTCATTGACCCATCTGGGTAGAGTTCCTACCAATAGAGCTGGCCTTTTGCTATTCTGAGTTCTCTCCTGAACGACTTCTGCTCCAACATAGATACATCATATTTCCATTATTTACGCAATAAGAGGGATGGTTGTTGGGAGGGACATGTAGTGGGAAGCCAGAGAAGGCTGAAAGCAGTATTTACAATTCAAGTGTATTCACATGAATACAATCCCTGGAATCACTATTATGGTTTATATATATATATATATATATATATATAAGATTGTCTTCCTTTTCAATACTTATCTATTTCACTTGTGATTCAAAAACTTTATAATGGATACTATTAACAGTATATAGATGTGAAACACAGACGAAGTACCTTGCCCTGTTTAGCAATGGTTTCAATAAGGAAATCCATTCTCACGTTGTCAACATTTGGCACAAGAATGGAGCTATACTCTGGCGTGCTGCTACTAGGATATATATACTCCTCAACACGTGTATTCCAGTGCATCCAATTACCTAATAGGAAAGAAATAAAGTTAATGTTTTATAAATACTACATATTTTCACTTATTTTCTATCAATTTGACTTATCTGTCAGTTCCTCTCACATACCATATTCTCACTCTGTAAATATAGACAAATTATTTAAGTCTTACTACTCTTAAACCTCTGAGAGAAGCAACATGATCCACAGCTCCAGCTGTTCCCTAAAATTATGACAAAAACGTAGTCTTCCGGCATATTTATTCACTTGATAATTCATTCACAGTCCACGTAATTTTAGGGAACAGAACAAAACTTTGTACAACATCATCAGTGTAAAGTACAATTGTAAACTAAAATACAAGAGAAGCTAATCTATGATATATATTTATATTTGTATTTATATAAAATAATTATGAAAAAGAACAATTCAAAAAAAATAAAATCCAAGTTCTATCCCAAAGTACCCAAGTGGGTAACTAACCGTCAGATGCTACATAATAATCAAACATGGTATCTTCACTGCCTTCTGGGATGCAGGGAAGATCAAGCTTTATTGCTGCACAGTTTCGAAGCCAGTGCTCCATTTTGCATCTGTCGTCCAGTTCTAGTAATGCTCCTATGCTCCACATAAGAGAGAAGACATACAGTCTTTCCAAGTATTTTGAAGTCAGTTTCCCTCCTTGCTCCTGAAGAAGTGAATTTTTTATTTTCAGTAGCCTGAAAATTCTGCTTGATAATCACTAGAAACAGCAGGACAGAAGCTTTCAATCATGTTTAAATCTAATGATTTCTTCATCAACAAATACACTGAATCAATATCTAGTGGACTATAAAATAGAGAAAACCATCCAGCAAATACCACTTTTAATGATTCATTGCAGTGTTTGATCTGTTTAAATTCTAGTTTATAATCTGGTAACAATTCACTGGAAAAAAAACCACCCCTAAGGAAAGCTGTTGATGTACACCTTGTGTGAAACACCAAATCCAAATGTGAAAAGAGGGTACAGTCTTACTACTACTTTCAAATGAGAGAGAAAATTCTTCATTAACCTGTATCTTCTTGACTGCAAGATGTCAAAAAGTCTCTTCTCTACATAACTCCACAACTTAATATTTTCTCAAATTACTTTTCTTAAGTAAATATAAAAAATCTGCACCACTTTACCTTAGGTGGGAGAAGGCCCTGCATCATATTAATGCTCTGCATAATCACAAAGGCTTCCAGCATCTCAGTCTTGCTTTGCAGAGACTGAATGCTAAAACGGTATAAGTCTGGGAACGATGAAGAGTACAGTCCACGTAGAATTTCAGCTTCTTGGAAAGAATATCTTTTCAAAAATCCCTGTTATAAAGCATGGTGAGAAAATAAATTTAATTCCCAACCCAATGCAAGAGAATAAATTCAACTCTACTAATTCAAAAGCCCTACAAATATGGAAAGTTGATTTCTCTTTGGAGAAGAGGTAGAGGACTCAAATTCCCTGCCTTTTGGGCACAGTTAGGCAAGCAGAAGATGAACATGGAGATGGATGTTTCCTACTGGATGTCAGCATGGGATACAGAAGAATAAAAGCATTCAAAGTTTTTAGCAGCAAAAAAATCTTTCAAATATGTATTTTTTAACCACAATAGCTGTGATTAAACTCTGCAAAGAAAGGATAGGTATTTAACAGAATTTCCATTTGATCTGCACAATGTTACCTTTTAGCTGTGATAGAGAGTGCCTCAGAAACATCTGCAGGTTGCAGAGAAAAAGGTTGCATTTCAGTGAGGATGTGTGCTGAGTGTCCATAAACTTATGCTGTCTGTTTGGCTATTAATAGTGTTTTTATTGTGAATCCCTGTATACATTGCACATTCTTCCCCAAAATTAACAGCAAAGTTTGGAACAAATTGAAATACAATAAACACTATTCGAATGTAGCTTTTTTGGTATGTGTGTGGCATTATACTGGAACTGGTTTATAAAAGCACTTCTGGAGTCTCAATGTTTTGAGATACTCAAAACTTGGCTGGATACAATCCTTTGCAACATGCTTTTGTTGACCGGTTTTGAAGTAGGTTCAACTACAGTGGTCTCCAGTGTCCCCTTTCAACCTCAACTACGATGCATTTTTGTTATTCTCTTCCACACATCTACTTAGATTATCTTCTGAAACTCAATTTTTCACTGCCCAAAGTAAATAACTTGCTACAAATAGGTAGGTGCATGAAAAAGCTTTCTAGAAACAGGTACACTGAAAAAAAAAGAAAGATTAAATGGTAGAACTTTTTTAAATAGGTAACTGGAACTTCACCAGCTGTTCAGAAGATATTAGGGTTAATCACAGAAGCTGGTAAAATACTGCAATTTGAAGAGGTTGATGACTTGGACCACTGTGCAAAATCTGCTTTAAAGTATGTTAGAAAACAGCACAAATATAAAATGTTTTAGATCTCTTCCATCAGATTTGGAATTTGCTTATGTATTTATATTTGGGATCCCAATAAGCTGTTATATTTAGGTATTTATAAATTATGATGGAAAATCTAAACATACACAATGCTTTATTGAGCTACCCATATTTTTTTAAATCAATTTTCAAAGTTCTTCTGTTCTTCAACCAATACCGTTGTTTCCTTCAGCATCTGAGAAATAGGAACTAAAGAAAGAAAATTCCACTTACTTCTGTAAAGATTGCAAGATTAACATCTACCCTGACCCGGTGGAAAATATAGCATATTGCAAAACAAAATAGCTTTAAAGGGCTACGTACTGGAAGAGACATCAAGATTTTGTTTATAAAGTAAAATCAAAGCAAAACCAAAAATATGTTGTTGACTCAAATGATAATCAGCTATAGGTTGCAGTTTCACAGTTGGTGGGGTAGAGAAAGGGAGGTTGGTAGGGTTGTTTCATGGCTGCAATGAACTTAATTTGTTTTGTGTTATCTAAAAGCAAAAAAAGAAAGAAAAAATAAGAAAACAGCTTCATTTTTCCCTTTGTCTGTTGCTGTCACTGAAATAAAAGATCATTATGGAATAAATGAATCCTCCTTCATTCAACACTTACTCCAACACAACTTCATTTAGTTTCTGCATCACTTTGAAATGCTTACATAAACTAGGTCTGATAAAGCTGAATATAATGCCCATCTTTTTTTTTTTTTTTGGCTGTCTTTTCAGCTGAATCTACAGCTCAATTTAAATTGAAAGATTCTAATAGTGCTGTGTGCAAATAAACAGGGAGGGAATACCAATGCAAGGAGGCAGAGCTGTGAAATCCTAACATCAACAGGCCTCAGGCAGCATTGTAAGTACAGAAACTGAAATCTCGCAAGAACCACTGTCCTAGATGCATAATTTTCACTTACGCTTTTCCAAGTATCCATATTAATTTAAAAAAATTAAACAAAATTAAAAAGCAAAGTGTTGCAATAATATACATAAGGCACCTGTGTTCACAGCATTTGTTTGCCTTGGTAAAAACACAGGAGCAGTCAAATTATTAGAAAACTTAAAAAAAATATTTTTTTTTCAAATAATGCAAATATTTTTGTCTTGGAATATTAAAAACAGAAAAAAAAAGAAAGAATTAAATAAATAATCAATGATTCTCAAGTGTTGCTATAATTAGTCAGCTTCATATGACTTCATAAGAAGGGAAAGGAGAACAAGTCCTAGGCACTATCAGAGAGAATGGTGGAGATATTAAAAAGGCTGGAAAGCAGAAAAAAATGAATATTTTCTTTTGTCCCCAATCTTTGAGCACAGTAAAGCAAATATATTTCTGAAATCATGGTGAAAATTTTCTAGAAATATTTGTTCTTGCCTTAATTTTACCAGCAAAGGAACACTTTCTTTTGTCTTTGTTTTGTTGCAATGAAAAAAATGAATATCCCAAAATTTTAAGTCAGCATCCCCAAAGTATTCTACTCAGGTAGAAAAAAAAAATAAGGTATTAAAACAACTAGGAAAGAATATTTTATTCAAGTGCAATAGCTTCACTAATCTGATAGAGGAAAAAAATCATGCAGCTAGGCAAACTGGATTGTAATCGAAATCACTTGGTCTAATATTCATTTGCACAGTTTGTATTTAAAGTTTGTGTTACAGGTTAGTTTGGACCTTTTCGAATTATCACATCCTCTCAGCTCCTCTCACAGCTTCTTCACCAGACAGTCCCTTGCCCAGGACACAACTTCCCCAGTGGCTTCACTATTACCTGCTTCTTGAAGAGCAACAAGCCCTGTCAGCTGCTCAGGAACCTGAATGGACATATCCCTCCGTTTATGTCTGCACTGAAACCTTCTGTATGCTAAGAACAGCTGATCCAACCAGAACCAGAGGTCATATCCTGGGGCACATCAACTTTTCTTTGACTACCAGACAAATCAGGAAGTTATGAGCAAGGGACCTGCTAAAGATAGCTAATAAGACTTAAGTGCATAAGAAGATTTATGGGTTAAAAAGACAAGAAATCTGAGAATAATGTAGGGTATTCATAGCAGGACCTGTGAAATCTGAAATATCTGAAAATTATTATGAAGCCAACTGTTTTTGCTTCTGACTAGTTAAGCAATGCTGTCCACATGAGCCTTAGTTAAATTTTCCACAGGTATTCTCTACTTGAATTGATAAATAAAAGAGTGAACTTGACTGTGAAACTCATTTTAAAAGTGATATATACCTTCTTAAAAATGAGAACAGAAAAATTCAGTCCCTGAGCTCGTAGTAACATATGAAGGTTTGTTATTTTGACTCTGCAAACAGGGAGTAGATTATGTTCTATTTTCTTAACCAGGAAGACTACATTATTTCTAGCTTAAAATTAAAGTTTTAAGTCCAGGATAAAGAAATGTTAATTTAGGATTCTACAGAAGAAAATTGTAATAGAGAGGTTTTCAAAATAAGTCAGTTAAGTAGCTCTATGTCAACAGGAATTAGTCTAAGAAATTAGAAAGTAAGTTTCAATTTCTGATATTCATGGAACATTGTGTTCTATCAAAGCAAAATAATATCAACAAAATATCAATAAGACTGCCTAAACATGGCAAAAAAATAAAGATAAATCAATATTTATTTTAATTAAAGAAATAAAAAGTGTCAATCCTGAGAAACCTAGTTCATGGGTAAATTTCAAAGGCAACATATGGCTTTATAATTAAAAAAGTAACCAGAAAACTTTTTTTTTCTTTACTGCTATTGCTTCCACCATTTCAGAAAACTGGAGTTTAATGTTGGAAGTTTAGTTGAGAGATATTATTGGGCAACATTTCATAGATTCTTGGCAACTTTTATATTTCATCTTAACCAAGATATTTACTACGTGGGGAAAAATGCTCGTCTCTAAAAATATGTCATTCACTATAAAAATATCATTTCTAGCGGTCAATCGAGGATTTATTTTTTGATGGTCTTTGGCCGTGTGGAAGACAACATTTACAAGTAAGAATCTTTATAAATCAAATCCAAATTTGAAAATGTTATGTGCTGTTCTTCCCTCTAAAACTCATCTATAACATGTTCTGTTTTCCTAATAGTACCATTTGACACAAAACTGCAGAAAGAAAGAGCATAACCACTGCTTGTTTTTTTTAGACATTTTGTTTTTAGGAATGTTAGAAGACAACTTGTCAGGTAAGAACATACATTTAAAAATCAAAATTTGTTAATCCTACACTGACTTTATTTATGGTTCTAAATCCCAACTGCAGTCACTTTTATGGAATATGAAGAGAACATATATTTTCTTGAGGATTGCTAGATTCTTTAACCGGCCCATTGCTGCCCATTGGCTCTTTATTTTTCCTTCCTTCAAAATTATAACAAGAGCTGGAAGTTGTTGGAATTTTGACACTGGAGTTGCTCTTCAACTACATAAAATACCATGAATAACAAATTTGTTGAAACATGAAATATCCAAGTTTTCAAAAGTGCAGTATGTTGACTATGCTCTGAAAAATATATCTTTTGTACAAACTACCATAAACTTGCTATTTTAAATACTCAGATATAAATTTACACAGCATAAAAGCTGTTTCATATCTAGTCATAAAATTACGTCCTAAAGTAACACTAGGGAACCGCTGAATGCAACAAATAAAACTTACCATACATAAGTAAATATAATCAATTTGCTATTGTACCTCAAGGATAGGGCTCCAGTTGAGAACTGATGAGCTCATGAATACCATCCCATTCCTTGAGACTGTTGCTGGAGAAGCATTATCAATATTGTGAGGTTCAAAGACTATTTTACAATTTGGTGCCATAGGTATACGATCTCCATTTGCAAGTGTTAGAGTTCTGTTATCATCGAGGACAGAATTAAGGTTCTCAATCCAAATAGCATCAACTGGACCATCAAGAACTATCCAGATGTGTTCACCTGCAGTCCAAAATAAATGACAAAAAATGCCTATGAAAGAAGTTTCAGTTTCTTTCAAGGACCAGTTTTTTCTGTCTTTAAATATATTTTGAACTAATTTTGAATTCACGAACACAGCTACAATCTCATCTTTAAATACAATTTCCATTCCCATTACTCACTTTCAATTAAGCACTTCATTTTTGTCACCTTACTATAATAATTATCCTTTGCTCAGTACATAAAGTGTCGTAAGTATGATTCATCAGTCTATAATAGTCTGAAACACAGTTTTATGGATTCATTCTTCAGTTCACTAATAAATTGGGTTTATTTCAACTTACAGAAAGCAACATAAAGAAGATAGAAACAACAGACCTATCTTAAACCATCATTCATCTGTTTCCAAAATGCTAGTGAGATTAAATGAAAGAAACACTTGAAAAGCCACTCTCTCAAGTAGCATGCCCACTTTCAAATCTAATAGAGGCCAATTACGAAAACGATTCTTGTTTTTTATTCCTATGCTTACAAACTTGATCCAGCTCCATTTGAAGTTTTTCAAATTCTTTCCACTTAGTATTGGAAATGTATCTCAGCACCTGCCTGTGTTTCCCAGGAGGGTCTGGGTCTTGCTTACATGACTGAAGTACTGGGCATCGTTCCTCTGAAAACACCTTTGCCCTGGCAGCTCCCTTGGCTTCCAGCTCCCCCCTTCTTAGGTTGCCAGCCCTGATGGGCGTTGCCAGATGGCACCATAGTCAGAGATCATCCTGCTCTTATCTGCCTGCAGAGTCCTTACCTATGCCTATGTGCTGTATTGCAAGGCACAAACCAAAGAAGTTCAGGCTAAGAAACCTCCTCACCTCTGAGCCAAATACCTTTATATTTATAGGTTTTTCATAGCTACCATGCAGGCTTCTTAGGTATAAGATGTTTTGGAGCTCACTTCATAAAGAGGCATAACAAAAGTATTGCACATAGTAAATCTTATTGAGAAAGTTACATGAGTGTGCTAACTTAATATTTCATGCTGAGGGAAAAAACAGAATCAACAGTTAAGCCACGCTACATTCTCAAAGGTATCACATTTCCAAATTTGAAACAAAACTATTAAAATTAAATCAATTTTTTTTTTACTGTTGTAAGGAATCCGTACACTTAATGATTATGAACTTCGTAGGAAAATTGAATAAACAATGTTAGATTTTCTCTTTCTTTATTCCTTTTCATTTCCATGTTTGGTCATACAGGCCTAATGATAAGGTCACATACCAATAATCAGACAAAAGAATGAATCTATATAGCACCAAGTTATCAAAGTCTTTTCCTTAATTAATATAGCAGTCTAAGAATATGACAAGATCATTTTATATATGCCAGACAGAAACTGATAGCCTAAATGGAATTACCAGTGCCATTTATGATGAACTACAATATGTGCATGACTACCAAAGGAGATTCACACCCTTCTGTTATGGTAACATGAGACCAGGTAAAAATGCTGACAGCATCAAAATTTTGATCTTCCACTTTTCTTCTGTGCAAGAGCCTACCACTTCAAAGTAAGGGATCAGCAAATTCTGCAAAACAGCGTTTGCTCTCCACATAAGTTTGAACATAAAGCATTTAGAACGGAGAATTTTTAAACACAATGACAGAAGTTCTCACACGTTTTTATTGTACCTTTCTTGGCTCTTAAAGTTTTTCTCCAGAGAGCAGAAAATATTCCATCTGTCCAATCATTTGTTGCCACATCAAGACGACCAAACATCTGTGGTGCAGTTATAGCTTTAGGATTCATTCTCATTTCACGATGTGGCTGTCCACAATCTGAGCAGACAGATCACCAGTTAGTTTTGGAACACATATTCAGTAGACAGAGAATTTTTAAAAATTCAAAATCTTTACATCCAAATGGATAGTTTAATAAGTATTCAGAACTGTAAGAAACCGTGTGCTTATTTGAAAAAGTTTGTAGCTGGAAAAAAAATGACAGAAGTAGTAGCTATTTTGTACTGCAGATGAAGACACTATCTTGTGTTCAAAAAGGAAAGGGGCTAAGCACTTATGATGAGGAGAAGCTTTCAGCATTACCTCAGCCGAATCTGTGAGACACTTCAACCATATGTCCAAGTTGCCTACTAGACAATACTGCTCTTTCGCAGTGTTTCTAGAATAAAAACTTCTGATGCACACAAAAAAGGATCTGTGTATTACAAGACCTTGAATGTCAGTGAGGTATTTTTAAAAGATATTAACACAATAATATTTAGTATCACGATACATGTATAAATTAATTTTTCCATTAATTTATCCTCACAGTGATATAATTTAGGCTTTCTATAAAGAAAAGAAAGGAAAATTCTACAACATTTTACAGAATAAATGCTCACCTGCCATGGCTTTCATCAAAGTGTGGATACAAGTAGTTTTTCCTGAACCACTAGGCCCTAAAGTCATCAAACCATGTCTTACTCTCTGAGTTTCAAAAAGTTGGATAACTTTCAGTTTCCAAGGAGGATGACAAATAAGTCCAGCATCCTCCACCTATAGATAGTATCAGAAATACAAAACACCACTATTTTAGTGCACAGGATATCTTGATATTTTATAAATATTTCATCAATACAAGACTCTTTGTGAACTATTTCCATATATAACAGATATTTGGAAAAAGGAAGAGTTGTTTGGCATTCAAATTTGTACTCAGAACAGTAAGCTCTGATAAATTATCTTATTTTTCTAGCTCTTTTTGGGAGTAGTCTATCATTTTAAGAAAAGACAGGAACTTCAGAAATGCTCATGCTAGCAGTGTCTTTCGTAGCCAAGAAGTCACTTCACTTACCTCTCATAAAGGTTTATTTATTATTGTTGACATTTGTAATTATAAACTTCTGTAAATGTTTACAATACCCAAAAGTTCTTCTACAAAAAAAAATTTGTTAGATATCTATCAGTGTACAGATAGAACTTAGAGAAACTTCTTCACACTACCCTTGTGGGAAAAGAAGTGATGCTTTCCCATTTTTCACTAGTTACAGTTAGAGAAGTGATCTCATTACAATGGTATTACTATTACTTTTGAAAGTGACTATCTTGGTTTTATGATTTTTCGTATTTGTATTCCACATCATAGCATCGTGTAGTGCACTGGGAGTTAAAAGGGTTGATGCTCCAGCTCTGTGGATCACCAATAGTTATGGGTATATCTGTCTCAGAAAAGGACTGCATTCCCCAGAGGACTTAGCAGTGCTTTGCATTTTTACATTTTTCCTCACAGAGGGAAAGATAAAAACTGTTTGCATGTCACGAGACACACTCTCGCTCCTTTGGGATCAAGTCAGCAGTGGGTGCTCGCTGCCATCTCGCCTTCAGCGTTTAGTGTAAGGTCTTTGGTTTCTCAGACACTCTCTCTTGCTCATTTTACTTGACTTATTAGCTTCAATTCCAATTATATTGTATTATATTGTGTTATTTTGCTTTCTGATACCTTATTTAGTAAATTAGCTTTCCTCCTCAGATCATTGTCGTTGTTTTGTTTCTAGGCCCATCTCCCTTTTCCCTTTTACTTTTCCCCCTTCCTTGGGGCGTGGGTCCTTGTGTCCCCCACTCTAATTGTCACGGAACTGGGCCGAATCAGCCCATAAACTGTTGACAGTGACTTAGCTAGAAATAAGTAAGAGAAAAATTGGAACAATTTCTTAAGGATTCAGACCCCAGCATACATTTCTGATGGAGTAAAAAAAAATCGTAAAACTCAGGATCATGTAATACAACTGAAATCCCCAAAATAACAATTACAATTCATTTAAAAATAATTCATGTGTTTAAAACATATTCCAAATATGCTCCAATTTCAGAAAATGTTATTAGTAAAAAAAGGATAAACTTTTTAGTGAGGTGGGGTTTTTTTTAGTATATTTATTTCTCTGCTTAA
Source organism: Odontophorus gujanensis (assembly GCA_013399175.1). Taxonomy (NCBI): domain Eukaryota; kingdom Metazoa; phylum Chordata; class Aves; order Galliformes; family Odontophoridae; genus Odontophorus; species Odontophorus gujanensis. The sequence continues at coordinate 285,906 of VXAB01012518.1, forward strand.
CTGTTACATAATTATCTGAGGAATACTTCAAATTCTGCAGGAATGTTTAATAAAGCTGGTCGTGTAAGTCCTCATATTTCATTAACCTTCTCTATCTCACTGATGTTCTTAAGCTAATCCTAACAGTGTTCCAAAAGATCTAATGAAAATCGAAATAGAAGAAAAGCAATTTTAGGAAGATCTTTCTTTAAGCTCATGTTCTGTCTGTTAGACTTCAAACAACCATTAAATCCTGGTTCACATAGGCAAATGTACTCAGACGTTTTCTAAACTGATCACCACAAATGATTCACACACAAAAAAAACCACAAGATGACAATCAAATTCTGTGACATCCTTTAGAAAAAGACTAATAATTACACACTATGGAATATTTACTAGAGGTGACTTACTGAAATGTCCACCTCTTGAGAGAAGGCAAACCCCCGTGGTGGAATGGAATGGGAAATCTATTCCATGATAGTCTAAAAAGCTTGACCTGTAACCTTAGCTGTTTGCAAATACCAGAGGAACTTGGTATGCTGACTTTAAGATAAAAATAACATGAACTGTGAAGCAGGGTGGAGGTCCTGTGACCAAACCCTGCGATCATCCTTCAGGGATGGGGACTTAATGATATTAATGGAACTGATCAACTATCATGTTTACTTCACCCAGCCCTGAGCCAGCAGTTTTCCACTCCTCTGTCAAAAACAGGTTCTCTGAGTAAATTTTGCAAAACAAAGGTATGTTTGACAACAGTCAGTCAAGCTCCACCTCTAAGTAACAAAATAGTATAAAAATGGTCTGAGAGAGAAGGATGTGGGGGGGAAGATACCATCACTGATCACTAGGGAGCACATGGTCAAGTTCTGGGAACAGTTGACAGTCTAAGCCTTTCTTCTCCCCCATAGTGATTTCTAATCTATAAGATCTTCACACTCAGCTACATTAAGTGCTTTCCTGGGAAACTTAGAAGTCTCTATAGTTATTTGATAATTTAACACAATTGCAGTCAGCTGTATTATTCCTGATCTCACATGTAACCTCACATGTTTTGCAGACAATGTATTTGTCATTGCTAATCCAAAAGAATCTATTATCTGGTGATGTAACAACTGCACTATTCACTAATCTAGCCATAAGAGTTCTTATTGAGTGGCCAAATGCCTTAAGGGTAGTTGTGAGAGCCCATTTAGACTAATTGGGTAGTGCATTATTTGTGAATCCTTAATAGCAATAGCTCATATATTGAATATGACCAGATTTATAGCACTTAATTGGGCACCACTCAGAATCTAAGTGCAGCTGCTCTCATTTACTCTGATATCTGAGGACAAGCTGGAATGCAAAGGGGTTTATTTTCTGCCAAACTTCTTCAGCCTTTTCACACACCACATGCCAATGGGAAAGATTTATAAAGAAGCTTACTATTACCAGCTAGATAGACTCAACATCAGTAATATTCTCAGACAAGCCATCATGGTAGTAATACCACAAAAGTATAAATCAAGAGAAACACTACCTGTTTGTCAATGGCAGCTTCCAGTTTAGGGTAGCTTTCTTTATCAAGACGGATATCTGGAAATAGATCTTCAATTAAACTCAGAAATAAGGGTTCATCCTCATCAATCTAATGGAAGTCAAAAGAAAAAAAATATTAAAAACCTATTTTACGTTTCCTAGCATCTTAAAAGACAACCCTTAACCCTTGTGGGCTGAAGAAATATTTCAAAACCTAAGGAACTATCTATGGTAACCCTTCAAGTGTTAAACATACTAGCAGAACACAACAGAAGGAGATTGTGATGTTTCCAATAATCAAAAGTTATTGAAAATAGGTTTTATTAACTATTCAAGACAGATTAAATGGTACTCATTAGCACAAATAATATTATTTTAAAAGAGTGACTAAATTCAAGAAGCAGAAAACATTAGGTCAAAACTTCCACAGCGAATCTTACATACATATTTCGTAATTCATTTCTGTAGGTAGCAATGGAAGTACGTTTATTACAAAAAATGTGAACTGGTCAAGTCATACAGGGAATGCAACATTTCCAAGCTAGCATGAGAGTAGAAGGCTACGTGCAATCTTCCAGCAGACATCTTAACAGATTTAAGCTGCATTTTCCAAATAATAAATGGCTCCAAAGTACAGGTTAGTTAATTCACCAGGTCCTCGGAGCTTACCAGTTTAGACAGGTTCATGTCTCTCAGCACACGCATAACTATGGTAGACTCAGTATCTGTAGGATTTGCTCTTTTTGCTGCTCCTAAAGTGCGTAGCACTGACAATATATTCCGCAAGCCAAAATCGTAATGCACCTAGAACACATGCAAAGTTTGGGAAAAATCTCCCCTACTTTATCAGGATGAAACAATTTCTGTTTATCACCTAGGTATGAGAAGTGATACATGCAGCACTAATGTCTCTTAACATCTCTTGTGGGTAACCTGAGCACCACACAGTCACTCCTTTATGGGGATGTCAAAAGAAATGGAATGGTAAAAGTAAGAAAATGTCCAGGTTCAGATATAGGCAGATTAATAGGTAAATACACAAATTAATACTAATAATTCATGTCACTATTTACAGATTTTCCTACAGATAATTCTTTTCTCAAATGAAAAAGACCTGCTTTGATAGCTGTTCTTCGCAGAGCTTGTACAGTGTAAAGAATTTCCTTGCCAGTACAACATTAGCAATAAAACCACAACTGGCCAACTTGACACGAATTATAATTTGACGATCAGGAACCATCATGGCCACCGAACGGAAGTTGATCTTCAAGTTTTCAGGAAGTTCTTGCCGTCCAGCATATCCTGGATTCTGGAGAAAATAACAAGTTTTGAAGTCAACTGCACCTTGCACAAGTTTAAGAAACAACAAAGGAGCATATTATCTTATTAGACAATGGGTGTCCAACATTCTGGCTTACCTGGACCACACTGAGATAAAAGGAATTGCCCTGATCCACATTTAAAATATATAAAAGCTAGCATACATAAGTAACAAAACTTTTTTCATTTTTTATATTTTTATTAAAACATTTTTTAAAAAGAGGGAAAAAAAAAAAAAAAGCTAAAACTAGTGGAATATTTTACCTTGGTTTTGCAAAACTAATGCATCAAAGTCTGGTTTGACTGAAGTGGTTCTCAAGGTAGTTCATAAGTTCCCAAGGTGCTCATCAGGGATTTTTAATCTAATGTTAATCTTTCTATGTTTCATCTTTGAAGACAGTTGTTCACAAATGGATGTATTGCCAAAAACTCATGACATGAATAAGATACAATTTTGAAGGAAGGGGTATTTTAATCTGGTAAGAGAGGTCTTCTAGAAGACTGGTAAAGAGATGCGATGAATTTTTTCTTTGAATGAATGCCCAATTGAAACTTTATACAATCCATTTGAAAATCTGTAGGTAATGTATTTATATTAACTGAAAATATACCAAAAAATTGATGATTTTTTCTGTAGTCTTAGAACATATTCTCAAATTTGTTTATCAAAACAGAAAGCACAGCTGCATATTTTCTGTTCTACACAGAACAGTTTTAGCAGATATATCAAAAGGTATAAAATTATTTGCCAGACGTTGAGCTTGTCATAATTTAAGTTTCATTTAGAACAGCACACACACCATTAAAATACATTTTTAACTAATCTAAGTGAATGGTCAAATCCACTAAAGAATCTAAATCTCTGAGCCATTTTTTATCTTCATGTTCTGGAATAAATTTTGTTTTTTATTCCATAAATGATTTTATTTCATCTGGCAAACTACATCATCTTTTTAGCACTTTGCCTTTACTTAGTCACCTTACTTCAGAAAAGTAAAGGATGTCCCCATGATTAGCTTCTGCACTTCTAAGGAACGCCTGAAATAGGCAATGACTCAACCCATTGGACTTCATGAAATTCACAGATTGCATGACAATTTACAGAAACACTAATCCAATACATACTACAAAACTATTTAAAAACATACTGCAAATTATTTTATACTTCTTATGAGTTTTGAAGATGTTGCACTTTAGCACTGCATGAGTACTCTGGATATTTCTTCCACAGTGAATGCGTTCAATTATTAAATTATATTCAGAAATCACAGAAGTCAAAGTTTAATAATTAAATAAGAAAACTTTCATGTCTGCTTAATAATAAAAAATATGTCTTCACAAGCATACACACATATAGGTGTTATTGAAATACCACTATTGGTAACCACTGTGATTTACTCGTCAAAGGGCACAAGTACATGTAACAAGCAGTATACATGAGTTCCAATTTGACTGAGCTTGTGTGGCAGATATGATAGGTTGATTCAGCACTGCACTGCAACCTCCTCTCCACAGTGTTCTGTTCTTGCCTACACAGTTAATACTTGAGCTATGTGCAATCAACTCTTGAAAAATATCACATAAAAATCACATAATAAAGTCAAAAGATAACAATCTTGTGGGGCCACATTACTGGTTGCCCAGGGCCACACACAGCTAGTGGGTTATGGGTTGGCACACATGGATTAGACAAAAGTAACTTTTGATCTTTAAATTGCATGTAAAAAATGAATTATCAAGCAGATTTACCATCATATCCCTACAGCATTTTAGTCACCCTAACATTCACGAGGTATGAAATATGTTCTGAAAGATCTAAACACTTCAAATCTAGATTTCACATCTTACATCCTGTTTTGACTGGTTGTTTCCAACTACATCTCAATGGTCATTTTTCCACACTTGCAATAAAATGTATATTTTGGGAACACGTATCATTTGGAAATTATGGGACAGTTTATTTCTTAATTGCAGATGCTTTATGTCAATGAAAAAAGAGTAAACTGTCTTTGTTGTAATGCTTGCTCCTCATATTGACACTGAGTACAAAGAGATGAGTGACACCAGCATTTGCAAGTGCATGTAACATATCAGATTATAAACATTTATTATAAAGTTATCACTGGCATATCACAAACCTACTGAATACATACCATAGTAAGAAAGATGCCAAATTCAGGGTTCATTTCCACATTATCTCCATCAGTAAAAACAAAACTTTTCTTATGTTCTTTCTTACATGTCAACACAATCGCAATTTGCTGTGCAGCAACAGATAGTACTGGTAAATTAATACGATTGAATTCATCAAAGCAACCCCAGGAGCCAGACTGAGCAAGACCTTCAAAGAGAAGAGTAACTGAGTATTTGTCCAGTATGTTGGTAATCCTTCTTTTTGTGTAATTTAGACACTAAAATTCAGGCTACTCTGCCTCAGGAAAAAAAAATATTCTTTTGGGAGGTTGGCAAAGGGAAAAGGAGAAGAGTTTAACTCTTTTTAAAGCTAGAATGTACAGATTTTCAAAAATCTATAAGCCTTTCTGGGATACCACATGATTAGATCTGTGCTTCTTCTATCAGTATCTTCAATGCTTTCCTGTTCCTCTCTACCCAAAGAAAATCCTTACAATAAATCTTTGAAAATATTACAAAATATCAATACCTTATTTTTCTGATTAAAATAAACATCAAAGTCAGTTTCATTCAGAAAAAAAAAGCTGGGGGTCATTCTATGACAGTATTCTTTTCTTCTTCGGTTATTTTTGGGAGGTAGGAATCATTATCATCACCAAAGTTGCAAGAAGAAAACAGTGAAGGACCTCCACCTGATGTCTAATTTGGCATCTGCTGTCACTGACTGGTATCAGCTTCTGGCACATAAAATATTCTCATTTGTATCTACCATCAGTGAGCTATGCCAAGAGTTGTTTTAAAAATATATTCTGATACTTATTCATTTCTTTCAACTGAAATGAACTTTGACATTTGTAAGGAAAAAAAAAATTGAAATCAGAAACCAACACATTCTAGTAGTAAAATAATAAATATAACAGCTTTTTCTTTTTGTACTGGCAGTCCTCCTTGATTATTTTAAAGATATTTAGATATCCTTTCATAAACTGTCTAATCTTCTCAGACACTTGTTTCTTGGAGTGTTGCAATAGTATTTTACATTCTTAACAAGGTATTCATTACTTTTAATTGCTAAAAGGCAGAAAATCAACTGCTGATTACGTTGATCTTCATTCACAAAGCTATTCTCCAAACATTTGTAACTCATATAGTCCACATCTTACCTTTGAAAATCCTCCCAAGTCCTCGAAAATCCATTTGATCTGAACAGTTGAAGACCACTACATATTTACCAAGGCACCGTCCCATATCTTTGATGGTTTCAGTTTTTCCAGTTCCTGCAGGCCCCACAGGTGCTCCACCCATATTCATGCCTAAAGCTTGAGCCAGAGTGATGTAACATCTAAAAGACAACATGCAATTATAACCTAAGTGGCTGAACTATAAGGTTTTCTGTGCAGTGCCAGAGGCTCTTACTCAAATGTATCACATGAGGAAGGCCTTGTTAAAGAAAATGAGGAAGTGCTGAAATGTATCTGAATACAATTTAAATCGATCAGAAGAAAAACCCTGATGTGAGCGATATTACAGTTAGTCTTCATAAATGCAAAATGGAGTAATATCAGGCATCAATCTGCAATCATCCGCAACCTGACAGATCACAAGAAGGGAAGAAAAAAAATACACAGAATCTACCTAATCTACTTCAAATAACTTAGTTCCTAGATTGCTGTAGCTAAAGTAGCTAGGAACTATGTTATACTGCAGAGTACAATGATGAAAGACAGCTATTTTTGCTTTCTGATCCAGCTTTCAAAATTGATCATACAATGCATCCCATTCTCAAAAACAAAACATATGATGCAGTAAAACAGTTTCTATCAATTATATAAAAAACAAAATCCAGAATTTGCTACATGTACTTTAAAAATATTTTTTCGAATCTCTTATTTTGTCACTGTTCATTTATAAATCACTTTTTCTGTCATTACAGTTAGGTGAGTAGACTTTTCTCTTTTTAGTCTTGCAATTACTGCCACATCCTTCTACATAAAAAAACCTGCAATCTACTGCAGCTGAATACAATTGTTTTTCCTGTTTATTCTTCTTTAACTGTTACCCTTAGCTTGCTTGTAAACACATATTTTTGTCTCTATCTGCATATTGTATTTGTTGGATGAACTTGATCCTCAGGTATAATAGTGTCATATACATGAAAAGCATAGTCCTGTGCAGAAACACATAAGCTTTGATAGAAATGAAGCTGTTATTCCATACTATACAGCACAGAAACAAAAACATTAATGTATTCTATTTAAATTTACTGGCTTCAGTAAGACTGCAATGGATAAACTCTGCAGAGATCTACTTCGCATCCAATAAGAAAAGACTGAATTGTTCACGTGAAAGCCCAGGTTTGGGGTCAAAGAATAAAGAAATAAAATCAATCTGTCACCTGTCTGTAAGAGGTGTGATGACAAGCCTGTCAGTACAGCCCAAGAATTCATTCTGGTATGTGAAACCCACATCAGTGATATTAATCATCATTTTATCAGAATCTTCATTAAAATAAAATCTACACTGTTTCAGCCACTCGAAGTCTGTAGGACTCTTAATATGCTTGCAAACCTAAAGAAAAGAGGAAAAAGACAAGACTGTGGTATAACATTTATTTTTGCATTTATATTATTTAAGTGGTATAGTAAAGGCAGCACTAGAAGCATAATGAAAGGTATACTGTATGCTAGTTAACACAAGAAGTGTGGAGATCTTACTTTGATTTTTATTACAAAAATTCTTGAAGTGTTACTGCTGTCTCTGAAACTATGTTAAAGCAAAGGAAATATCCAGTGCAAATGTACAGTTCATAGCCTTATAAAAAAGCCATTAAGTTGGGTTAGCTTTACCATTCCTATTTCTATCGTTCAACTTATTCAACTCTATCATTTTACTTTCACACCTGAGGAAAAATAATATGACACGATGCTTTGTTTGAAAACAAAAAAGAATTTCTGTATGAAAATTGGAAAAGAATGGTGTTTCAAGACAATGTGATGCTGTGAAGATATTAGTGAAGAAATTCAACAGAGCTGGGAGGTATTCAAAGTTGACCAACTGGAAACGATACTTTCCAAAAGATTGCTGGAAAAATGATTTAAAGTCAAAACAACTGGTCCTCCACTGGTGCCTACCTATCAGCAGTGGGTTAAAAAATCAATAATCCCTTCCTCAGACCTCATAATTTCAGTCAAGTCCAGAGCTTCCTATAGGGAAAAGGCATGCTAGTCTAGATTTAGAATGTTAAAGGAGTAAATGCTTTCATTTTCTTAATTGTAGTATCCTACGCAGCATGAGAAGGTGTGAATAAATAAATCCTTAAATAATTAGATATTCTATTGAAACTAGAACAGAGATGACAGAGCTCCAACCAACTTCAAGCTTTCTTCTGTTATTATAACACTACTTATTCCATTTATTCCTTCAGATTCACAGTGTAGTCCACATAAAGGATGATTAATTGCAACACAGTACATGAGAAAAAGAAGTCTCTAACTGACCACACAACAGCAGCATCCAACTTAGATTGACAAACACAAAGCATCATAAAATTATTCTATTGCAGAGGCAGACAACAACACTGAATTGCCTAAAGAGAAGCTATGACTTGGATTGAATAGACACCAACATTTCTGTAATACTCCAAGTCACACCATTATTACAGTCCTTACAGAAACTGTTTGGCTTAAGAAGCAGATATTCATATGTCATAGCTACGCTGTCTACTTGGCCTTTCACATTGTTTTACTTTGCTACTTCCTCATAATCAAGTACATTTTTCAATACTTACCAGACCATCAAAGATGTCCCTCTGATGCACATGAATAGTGATTAATGTCTCATATTTTATTCGTTCAACTGGATTAAGGTCCTTTGTTGTCATATCTATCAATGTATTCAGAAGATCCAGGAAAAACTGGTTTGTCTTTCGCATAATTTTTTTATCATACCTGGCATTAGTCAAAGCTTCTTCTGAGTCTCTTGTCCAGATCATTTGGATCCCCAATAACCCCACCTTAAGGAACATGAAATGGTATGCTTCATCATCTTTTCACTTTCCTCTTAAATCTCCATTCACAGACACAGATAATCTAATAAGAATCATTCTATTTGTGCAAAATTATTTTTCCACATTTCATTAAAGAGGTCACAGAATCCATGCATTTATTTTGCGTCCCAATTCTGTTTATAAACACCTACACAAGTCCACATGTCAACCTCACAGACACGGCCTATCAGACAATGCTAATACAACTATTCAATATAACTTACAACATAATTTGTAATTAAAAATCAATAGGTTATCAGAATAATTAATGCTCCAATTTAAAAATATTTATTTAGTAATTCATTAACTTTTCATTCCTTCTCCAATCACATTCCTGATTACAAGTGAAGAAGCTTTTCCTGAGTATATAAACAAACATAAAACTTTACCACTTTTCCATTAGTCAGACATTAATTGTGAAAAGAAATGGTTAGAATGGTCTATCGCATGTATTTATTGTATTCAGCTTTTTTTTTTTAAACAAGAGCTTCAGACTATGTTTTAATCTTTTGTTTTAAGATACCTAAATTGCAGTTTAAGAGATTGCACTGATAAATTTAGATGTCAGCTTTGCATCTGGCTGCAATCTTAATTTCAAAGGGAATAAAATCCCACCAATGTATGAATCTATCTGTGAGCAATATTTCATTAATTTAACAATGATTTTACCTGGGCTGGGTAGGTAGAAAGAAATTCAGTCAGTTGGAAACTAGTTTCCTGGATATGCATAGCTGCCTGGCGAATAACGTGATGCAGAGATAGCTGGGACTCCTTCAACAGGGAATTGAGCCAAACTTCCACATTACCTTCAGCCATTACAGGTCTATTCAGCTCAATAGTCTCACCCTCTCGTGAACTAATTGACAAAATACGATCATATATCTAATAAAAGCAAGAAAAGAACAATTTGTGATTAATAGATAATCTTTATTACATCAGGTTTTCATGTGACTGTTTCATTAAATCTATTTAGATATGTGCAAAATTATACCAATCTACTAAGCAAAATGTGAAAGCAATAGAACTGTTGCTTTAAGTATGAATAAAGGCTTTAAAAGAAAACATTGCCATCTGAACAAGGAGACAAATCCCAGTACACTGTTAATACTCGAATTTCACTTCAATTTCAATGAAGGCACCCATTTTCCAGTAACAAATAAAGGAAATGTTTCCCCGTTAGTAGTGGATATCCTTACAAAAGTTGCAGACTTCAAATATAAAATAATGGAAATATGGTAGATAAGGAACATGGACAACCAAAAGAATTCCATGCATAGGGAGGCAGCAAATGCCTAAGGAAATGCATACAACTGGAAGAAAAGGAGGTTATCAGGAGTAGCCAGCATGGGTTCACCAAGGGGAGGTCTGTATGGGAACTGTTGAATCATGGCCAGAACCACTGACTGATTACCTGAGGTAAGCCCTGAGTCAGCCGCAGGAGCACAGGTGAAGGTAATGTACCTGTGTGATTGGAAGTGGTGGAGTCTGGCTCCACCTCTCCCAGACCCCATTTAAGAGCTGACCACCACCAGGGAAGGATCTCTTGTTGGAATCCCTCCTGCGTGGAGTCATCGGCAAGCCTCAACCATCGTAAAGGGTGAACCGCCCTTTACTTACCAGTAGTCTGTGTACCATCTATATAAAGCCTTACAGAAATATACCATCCTCCGTGATATCTCCTCCGAATTCCATCCTTTTGAATTATCCACCCTACAAGGTCATGCTCAACCAACCTGGTGGCCTTCTATGATGTTGTCACTGGCTGGGTGGATGAGGGGAGGGCGGTGGATGTAGTCTACCTTGATTTCAGCAAGGCATTTGATACTGTCTCCCATGACATA
>VXAB01012518.1:302659-340538 GCA_013399175.1 Odontophorus gujanensis
AAAAGAAAAAGATATATATATGGGATTAGAGTGAGTGAAGTTAGAGGGGGGAAAAAAACCAGCAAGCTAAACACAATGCTGATTCGAAATGCAAACATTTTTGGTGTTGCAAGACTCCATGCTTACATCAGATAACAACTGAACTGAGAGATTACAAGATTACGAAAACAACAATTTTATTTTCAAAAAAAGAAGAATGGCAATTAGTTGCTCTTTTTTCAACAACAAATAAGTATTAGTTAAAAGACTGGTTCAGCTTAACTCATATTCTACTGAGAAGGAATGTAAGAGTTAAAGTTATTTGTATTAGCATTCAGTGTCAGAAATCTCTACTTGCATTCTAATTTAATTTCTCTTAAATCCCAACCTTTAAATTTGCACATGGTAACAAGCTATATGTTAGGAACTTAATGCGCCTCCAGCCTTTAAGAGTTGAAGTTTTACCAGCATAAATTTCAGTTACACACATAAAATAACCTAATCTTGTCTTGCATTGAAACTCAGCTACCACATTAACAAGATAGTAGAAAAACATTCCACTATTTAGTCAACTCCACAACCTTTGCATGCTTTCAAAGATCTTCCAAAGCTCCTCTAACCCAATACCTCAAACTCTTACCTGTTCATAATCTGAATAGAACTGTGCACAGTCTTCAGTAAAAGTCTTCAGAGAGCTAATAAGCTCTCCTCTGAACTTTGGCTGCAAAGCAATGAGCTCATTCTGCACTTCACTTGCTCGGAGTAGCAGTTTTTTCCAAGTGTAATGCAAAGTATCCACCTTCTCTGTCTCTTCCTTGGTCACAAGTAGATCATATTTGCTTAAGATAGCATAGGATTCCTGTCAAAAGGTTGGATTAAGATAAGCCAAACAGTAAGAGATGCTAATTTTACACATATAAGTGCTAACACTTCAAATAACTTCTGTAAGTACAGAAATTATTTACTAGAAAGAAAATTTGCACTTTTTATATAGCAATTGGCACAATCTGGCAAGCCAATACCCAAATGGAAAAATCATAAAAGGAAAAATACCTACCTCTCCTTCACTTCTAACCTTCCCATAGCACCTGCAAAGGTTGGCCTCTTCTCCCAGGTAACAAGCAATACGATGAGAGGGAATGGCCTCAAGTTGTGCCAGGGGAGGTTCAGGTTGGATATTAGGAAAAATTTCTTCTCAGAGAAAGCGGTCAGGCATAGGAACAGGCTGACCAGGGAGGTGGTAGAGTCACTGTCCCTGGAGGTGTTCAAGAAATGTGTGTATGCGCTACTAAAGAACACGGTTTAGTGGGCAATACTGGTGGTAGGTGGACAGTTGGACTAGATGATCTTAGAGGTCCTTTCCAACTTCTTTTTTTAATTTTGTGATTCTACAGTTCTGGTTTTTTATTATTTGCTCTAGAGTCATCCATCTCCCCTAAAACAATTTCCAGTTAAACTACTCCTAAATTCTGCAGGTTTTAGTTTCATTTTCATAAGAACATTTTTCAGATTCATGTCTTCCATTTTCTAGCATTATCCAATCTGGATATTCATTACAGGAGGTAAACCATGAGAATACAACTAACCAGAGGCCTGCAAGTTAGCAAAACTAAAAAAAAAACCAACCGTTTCATATGGATATTGAAGCCCCACTTCATGTTTTCAACAAGAAAGCATTAATAAGTTATTACAAAAGTTACAAAAGCTATGTAGCAACAGCTTCAAATGTTGCTTTAAAACCTTTAAAAGCTTTAAAACTGTTCTTCACAGAAACACTGAATCACAGAATGATTTGGGTTGGACTGGATCCTTAAAAATCATCTAGTTCCACCCCCCTGCCATAGGCACAGACATCTTTTACTAGATCAGGATGATCAACTTTCAACACTTCAAATGATGGAGCATCCACAAGTTCTCTGGGCCACTGTGTCACCACCAATATCACTGAAAATTTTTCTTATACCCTGGTAGACCTGGTAAAATTAATTCTCATTACTATAAATTTATTTAATATTCCCTTCACTTATTATGAATCAGTATAGCAATTGAATTTTGTGGGCTAGGAGTTTCATCTGATTTTTTTTCTAAAAAGTGGAATTATTGTTTACATTTTCCAGTTTGATCAGCTTGCAAACAAATTATCAAAATGGAAACAGAACTATCTGCCTGCCACTCAACGTGGAAAATAGATTAACCTGAACCAAAAATCCAATCCATGACTACTTTTGCCTATAGAATCCAGGAATTTGTTTGCAGAATTGGAAGCTTAGGAATGCTTGACTGCCAGGGCACATGTCTAGGCTCATGGCAAGAGCAAACCTTGACAGTTCTTAGCATGAATTTCTAAAATGTCAGCTCACAAGAGGCCCTGTTAACAACTCCACTGATAGCCCTATCTGTGGATGTGCTTCACTTTTCACTAGTCCTACTTTGCTCCTTCATGGAACTAGGGACACCTTCTCAAGGCTAAATGATTAATTCCCTCTTTGCCATCAGCCCTTCTCTGAAATACAGAAGGGCTCTGTGCTGATTTTCTAAATAGAAAACTTGATATTTTGATTTTGATAGATATAAATTCTGTGTTAAGCTACTTCAAAAAAAAAAAAAAAAAAAAAACAAAAAAAAACCACAACCTTGACAAAAGTATATTAGTAAGGGTAATCAGGAACCATTATTGTGCCTTGGCAAAAAAATTCTTCTGAACATCTAATCATGCATTTTGCCAAACCATAGTATTCTTAAATCTATACTCTGAAGTCAGGAATACAGAGAAACAGCTACTGCTTTTTTTTAATTCTGCTATTTGAGCAGAAGCTCCTACACTTACAGGTGTTCAATGAATATCTTCTAGTAAGCAAACTTCCTTAAAGATGTATGCTTATTTTAACCCATGATATGGCTTTCTTGTAATCTCATATGACTTGTTTGACAATGCTTTTCATACACAGTATTGTTCTACAGAGAACCAAAAGCTTTCTTGAGTTCATTACCTATGTTCTCATTTCCTTCTTACCTGAAACAATTTCTACACTATTCACTAAACCCCCATCTTGTAAAAGGTAACAAAAGGTTTAAAGTAACACAACAGGTATGCAACCCAACATGTAACCCACCTGAAATCATGTATTTTCAATGTGCACTGCTAAGTAACAACCCAGAAAATAACTGCTGTGCAGAAACATTACCCATATATGCAATACGCTTGTTAACTACCTCAATGGGCACAACTTGAGAGTCTATGGACATCTGCAGTTCTCTGATCTCTTTTAATGCAGACATGGCTGTTCTTATGTCATCAAGATCCTCAATGTGACGATTTAACTTCTTGTCAGTTTCCTCTATAAAAGTGAAAATTGCTTCCATCTGTGTTCTGTACTTCTTATTACAATGATAACCCAACACAATCATCCAGTCTTTGATTTCTGCTCCCAGTGTTAGCTTCAGATCAGCTGAAAACAGCGAATATTTAGAGTTATTTCAATATTTTAGATACTTTAAAGACGCATTTTTAATCTTATTTCAGTATGCATTCTTTTCACTCCTGGTTCTGCTTTTTTTCAGTGTAGCTATCCATGTCCACAGAAGATGAAATCATTTTGACACCTCTGAGTAATTTATAGGATTACTTGCAATTCAGGATTGTTCTCCTTCTCAAAATATATCTTTCCAGTAGGAAGCTAGACTCCACACTTCTCACATTTTGTTTATAGAGCATTAGACATACTTATACCTTAAAAACGACTAATACATTCATTAATATTCTTATTTATGTCTACAGCTCTTCAAAAATGAACTTTAAAAAAAATCAGGGGAGAAGGTGGGGAGGAATTTAAAAGCCTGATTATGGAAACTGAAGCTGATATTTAATGAAACCATTAAATCTGCCACTTATTTTTTTAAGAATCTTATCTATAGCATCAGCAGAACCAAGTGCCAAAATTATAGAGAATCTTGAAATTTTGCAAAGCTCCTACCCAATTGTGCAGCAATCCGGTCCATTTCCCTAAAGCTCTGCCATTCAGTTCAGAGTTCTTCCTCATTGTCTCAAAAGAGAAGTCAAAAATCCACACTAGTACAAGCACTACATAGAATTCTAGCCGGATATAATTTCAACTCTGTTACAACTACATGTTCATTCACTGTGCACATTTCACTCGTGTTTCCTCCTTTTTACACAGTATCTCTTTCTATGCTTAGCTCTTATACCTGATGGTATTTTCAATTTATTAAGTATCAGACCTACACTACCTCCATCAAGTTTTAATAGACAAGCTTTACAATATAATAAAACACATTTGTTTAATGCTTCTTCCTAAAGAAGAAGCCATCTTGCTTTCTCAGATTTGTCATTTACTGTAAAATCAACTGCATATATTTCTTAGAGTCCATCATAGTTCCTGACTGATATTTCTGTTATAGCAGCATAAAATGCTCATGTGATATGGAAACTGAGATACAGAAAAGTGAAGATGCTAGGCTTCCACAGGAAAAAAAAAGCGAACGAGCAAAAACACATATGCCTCACTTAATTAACTGTGTTTAATAAATGGCTTTTTATTTGAAATCAATAGTTCTGTTGTCTCATCACATGCAGCCAGGCAAGGAGAAAAGCAACATAAGCACAGTGTATTTCTCTCAAAATACATTTACTTATGGGAACCAATGATGTAAGAATGAATTAACTCTACAATCCACCCATAAATGAGCAGAAATGTCCTGGCAGGGGAAGAATCGCAATACCCTGGTTAGTGTATTTTTGCATGCATGCATTTACATCCAAAATAGTAACAGACACTCTGCAATTCTGCTTTATATCTTTAACCTAGCTCACTCATCCACAACTAAACACTGTTTCTCCTCCCTACAGAGATCAGAAAGTATAATCCTCTAGAAAGAAGTGGAAAGTTGAACTTTACCAGTGTACAGTGCAATAGCTCCCACACAGATATATTCAGGCTCAGAATTGACTTTCATTTCCAAGTCTTTGAAAAGTAGAATTTGAGATTCCAATTCAGAGAGTAATGGGTTTCCCGTCATGAATTTTTCAATGGTTTCCTCCTTGTCCTTCTGCCATATATGGTGGTAACAACCGAACCTCTCCAAAGCTGTAAGAACTTCCTGAAAGACATTAGAAGTTCACAGAAAGATTCATAGATTCATGGATACATTAGCTTGGAAAGGACCTACAAGATCATCTAGTCCAACCATCCTCCTATCACCATCCCTACCCACGAAGCTACTAAACTAAATCCCTTAGCACCTCAAAGATCATCATCAAACCACGTATAACACATAATTTCTCAGTGTATTGAGTATTACTAAATGGAGCAGGTTTGCCTCATGTTAATGAAACAGAAGGCTGCTGGTAAACTTATGCTAAAGCTGGTTCATTAGCAATCATAATCCTTGCCAAGTACTGTATACTAGTCACATTCAATCTGCCTAACCAGATTGAATAATAAAGTGATTCTTCAGTCACTAAGAAGTTCTATCCAAATAAAACTGTATTTAATATAGTAGTAATTGTACAGATGTGTTAAATGTGTACACTAAACTATAGTTAAGATTTATTTCATGGCTTTTTACTAATTGTAGATATGTTTTCAATCATATTTTACATGATATGCAAAATCTCATACATCTTTGAGAACACTCTACCAAATATTACTTTCAAAGCAGAACTGTAAATTTGTGGCTACACATTCTCCATCCATCATCCTACACTTTCTCATTCACACGCTTAACCAGTGCTTGCAGTGCCTATCCTTTTTCTCCAAAGATATTAAAATTAGTACATTAATATATCTTGGATAGTAAACTTAAATTAACAACCCTATTGTCTTACCTTTTTTGTAGAATTAATTACAGTGGTGAGTAAAGATACCAATTTAATAATTTCTTTGTTCTTTGAAACACTCTTGAAGTAGTTCTTGCTCTGCACTGATTCAGACAAACTGAGAGATGCTGTATCTGATGCCCTATCTTCAAAGGCAGAGTCAAATACAAAAGCAGGTTTAGTACAATATACAACCAACAAAATCTAAAGACCACTTTTTCAGCTGGCAAGCACTTTAAAATTATTTGTGCTTACTAATCAAAAAGACAACTTGAAATCTAGGTGGCGAATGTAGTTACCACATATTCACAAACTTCTCCACAGGAGAAAAAAAAATAGGAACCAAAGACAGTGGCTATAACTGTTAGACAAATTCACACAAAATTTCTGCTATGCTGCCTAAGCAGGCAAACTAACAGCTTCTCATACATTCCAAGCAGAACACAAAGCATTACAACTCTCTGAATTTTACAGCAAAATCTCCTAACTCAAATTCCCACAAGATAGTATCTCCATACAAGCTATACACAGGAAAAGCTCAGGCACTGTTGAATTCTTCTTCTCCAAGGTGGATTAAATTCTGTGCAGTGTTTATTCTCCTGCTTTTGATGTATTCTCTAAAATCCTTTTACATATACTGTATAAATCACATTTACCTAAAATTCAAACTGAGTGATGTCAGAGTTTATCATTACCATGCATGTTTTCCGTTCCAGTCTCTTTCATTCCATCTTCAGAATCACTGTCTCCACTCTCACACTGCAACATTGACAGTTTTCTCTCTAATAGCTCTTTCTGTGTAAGAAATAAAAGTTCATTTTCTATTTGCAGTAGATTTTAAAATTCAGTTTTGTGTTAAGCAGAATTATTAAACACAAACCTTGGATATTCTCTCCTTACTCCACTGTCCAACTCCTTCTGTTACTTTCACAATACTGTCTACAGCTTTATTAAGCGTTTGCTGTACCTCATCCAAAGAAGGTTTCATGACAATATTAGGAATAGATAGGTTAATGCTGGTCTTAAAGATAGGATGAGCACTTGTTTTCTTCTTAGAAGCATTATGATTTCCTAAATGAAAGACAAAAACAACAACAAAAACAGTTGTTCACATTTATTACAAGATGTCCATCTAGGATTTACAATTGTATAAACCAATTACTACAACAGTATTGAGTACTGAGTATAATTTCTTAAGGAAAAGATTCTTGAGTAGTTGACAAGATGTACTGGTTAAGTCCATAGCAGCACAAGCAAAAACTAAGTGCCATCTTATTTCTGTCCATAAAGATTCTTGTCAACTTGTTCTATGCAGCTAAGCTCAGTTCAATAGAAAATACTGTTATCTGGCTTGTACTCGCAGTCAGCATATTAAATTGGGCACAAAAACTCTTCATATTGTTTGGTGTATAAGCCACAGAGACCAAAATCAAATGCCTTTATTTTTGTTTCTTATAAGTAACAAGAAAATACTTCAAAAGAGTTCTTTATAGTAATCTATAGAAAGATCTAAAGGCAATTAGCAAGAGAAAACAAACCTTTCTCTTGTCTTTTTTTTTTCATACAATTTTATGTAAAATTCATGGTCAAACACATGAACTTCAGTTATCAAATCCAGGTCCAAATACATTAACCAGTTTCAGAACACTAGTGTCAGTATAATAAAAGAAATATTATCAAAATGATACTTTTCTATTTTTACAGGGGAAAAAAATATCCTCTGGAAAAATACTATGTTATCAACCGTGATTTAACAAGACATCTCACTCAGACTTCTGTGTTTTTCCTTCTCTCACAGATCTGCTCTTTTTATGATATAGTTCTCAATATTGCATCTATATATTTCTTTCCATATGCTAAATAAGCAGGCAAAATACTGCAGTATGGCCCACCTGGAAGGCTGATCATGGAAGGCGCATGGATGTGCTTGCGTATGTTCTCCAGAGTATTTCGAGTGAGTTTCAAAAGGGCATCAACATTACAACCATTGAAGTAAGAAAGTACTTCATTGGCTTCTTCCTCTAATACTTCTAAATCTTCTCTCTTCCTTTTTGCTGTAGGAGAGAGTCCAGTCCGTATCACAATTGAATTGTTGGAGGAAGTTAGGCTTTTTGATCTTCTTTCCTCCTCTGTTGCTAAAACATCATAAATCTAGTTAGTTAAATTGATGTAGGAACCTTGAAAACACAATAACTGGTCCTTATATTCCTAACCACCTTCTCTACTCAATTCTAACTGGAGTAACAATCTTACTTAAGTCCATCACTTAACCAAGACCTGTAAGTAGCTCTTTCCAATTCATCAATATTTGAACATGCAAGTTAGACTGATAACATTGGCCTATTTTGCAGATGACAGATGCTTGTTAGATGATCCACTGTTAGATGATCCATCAAGCAGACGTCTTTAGACATCAGATATTGACTGATACTTCAGCCAGCTGAGCTACAGCATCTCTCCCCCACACTGCCAACAATATCAACCATGCAAAAGAATAAGTACAAAGGGACAGTACAATCTTACCTGCATTTTCTCCCCTTACTTCACCAGAAGGAACAACTGATTTATCTTCTTTTTTGACCTGTACTTCTGTGTCTAGCAACATGTTAATCAGCTCATTAGCCGCTTCTTCCACCAGTGAGCTTTTAAAATGTAAAGTCTGGGAACCTTTCACACAGAGCTCCTATTTATCAAATCAAAACAAACATATGTTCTTATGGTTCCTTGGTCTGTTGTCTTTTTCACAATCATGGCACCCTTTATTAGCAAAATTTCAAGGCTTAACATTTGTGAAAAACACAATCAATGCACAACATTAATTTTAAATCTGTTTCTTCTGACTTCTAGCTTCTAATTCTAATTAGCTTTAGATTATTTGTTGTGCCAAATAAAACATCATAAAAGTATTTCAAAATTGCCGTGACTTGTTCTCTAAATCACACAACTAATCCAGAGTTAATGTTATGAATTAATGTTTAAAATACACAACAGTGTTAAAGGGCTTTCAAAAGCAAGTACTTCTTAATTCTCTTATGTTTCCAATGTAGACATAGCAAACATTAACCTTTCACTTGATCATTTCTATTTTACATTACTTAGCTGTGCCACAGGGAGTATTAGCCAATTGTATTTTCCTTTTACAGTCAGAAAGGAGATAAAATCCATGGAATAAACACAAAAAGTACTAACTGTGTGAAGGAAAAAAGTGATTTAACAAAATTGAGAAACATTCTGAAGCATTATGCCAGTTTTCTTTCTTTAATACTTAAGGTAAAATTTATCAAGTAATTTTTAGCCACATACAACGTCTTAACTATAATAGTCTTTATTTTTTTTTTTTCCTCTTTATCACTTACTTGTTTAAGCTTAGTCTAACCTGGCTACCTCTGTTTAATTAAAATTAGTATCTGGAAAATTCAGATATTAAAGAGACTCAATCATTTCCAAATTTTAAGACACAGTCTTTGATCTTTCTGAAGATTCATTCTAGTCAAGAAATAAGCTGTATCTTCTTCGTAGTATCAGAGTAATGATTAAACAAAGTACTTTTGTGCTTTGTTTTTTTCCCTCCACAGTATAGTTATTTTTGCAGTAGTTACTTTGAAAACTTAAAGCCACCTGACACAGGATAGACTTTATTTTTAGTCCTTCCTAGTAAGAAACTGAAATAAGCTTACAAATGTTATTTTTTTCATTGTGGCTACCACTTCCTCTTTTAACTCAAAGTATTCAACTGTTGTGATACCGTAATTGCAACAGAGAACTTCAAACTTACTTCTGTGTTAATTCTCACACATTTTTACTTCACTGATCACGTATTTTAGTCATAGCCCTACCAGTAAGACAGCAGCAAAATTGACCAAAAAGGTATACAAAATACCATCCATTCCATAAAAATATTCTAAGTTTTACTTCATAATTAGGAACTAGCAGAGCTCTCATAAGGGACAAAATAGGAAAGGCCAAAAATGCAAACTGAGAGAAACAGAATTTGTTTGTAGTGTTTATTGCTACAGGAGACCAGGCATAGTGATTTATCTGCATGGTCTTCTATATTTCATGAGAAGACACAAGTTAGATACTATACCATAATAACTCACTACTGTCTGATAAAAATAATTCAATTTTATTACTAGTTTAATCAGCTTTAATGACTAGCTACTTAAATGCTTATGGTTAATGCTTCTGAGCATAGACATATTTTGATGGGGTAATTGAAGTGATTTTTCCCATAATACCTTCACCCTGGTACTTCTGAACGTATTTTGCACATACAAACTCAAGACTGCTTGAGATTGTGAAAGATATTCAACACATAATCATTTCCATAGTATCTACTCTCCCAGGAAACCAAATGCACTTATTATGAAGCTATTCTCAAGCATCAGACAGGCAACTCCATTATGTAAAGGCACTAACAAGCAACAGTGAGAAAAAAAAATACTATCACAGAGGAAAAACACTTGAGTGATATCAAAGCATAAAAGAAGTATCATGCAGAAGTTGGTCCGACATAAATAAACTGGGGAAAGAATGTCTCAGCTCAGACATCATTACATCTTGTATTTTTGTTCCTACTTAATGTTGCAGTGAAAAAAAAAAATAAACCTGGATATTTCCTTTCTTCATTTTCCCACTAATTCTGCAATGACAAGAGCTCATTTAAAAATGAAAATATATTAACTTAAAATATTAAAAACTTCTTTATGAAAATTTGATCTAATAACCTTAGTCTTTTGAAGAAATTCTTCACAGCAAAGTGGTTCCTCTTCTGGCAACTTACAGAGTGGCACACTACTCATTTCTTGAAGCACAGCATCAATGCGAAATTCAATCAAGTCATTCACTCTATCAAGCAATAATTCCAGTTCAGCTTTTGAGGCAAAGAGAAGATTCAAAACAAGCTTAAAAGTTTGAACTAACATTTTTTGCAGAGCCTTGATTAAATTCATGCTCAAACTAGCTAACATATTCAATTTTATATGAATTTTACACCTTAACCAGTTTACTTCAAACACCTAAGCTTACATGGCAAGACTCACCAGTGATCTCCTAACTGCTGTTTTGCACAACATATGCTCATCTACTATATTCTGAACATATCCTAAAAGACAATAGGCAAAATAGCATACAAATATTCAAGATAAACTTAAAATATATGCATTTCAAACACAAATTTTAAAAAAAAAAAAAAGAACATTAAAATTCAACTGAGGTGTTCCAGGAATACTTCACATAATCACAGAATTGTAGGGGTTGGAAGGGACATCTAGAGATCATCTAGTCCAACCCCCTTGCCAAAGCAGACTCCCTAGCCCAGGTTGCACAGGTAGGTATCCAGGTGGGTCTTGAATGTCTCCAGAGAAGGAGACTCCCTCACCTCTCTGTGCAGTCTGTGCCAGTGCTCCATCACTGCACTGTGAAGAAGTTCCTAAGCACATTTGTGTGGAACTTCCTATGCAGCAGTTTGTGGCCATTTCCCCTTGTCCTATTGCCACCCATTGCTGAAAAGAGTCTGACCTTGTCCCTTTGCCTCCCGCTCCTTAGATATTTATAGACATGGATCAGATTCCCTCTGAGTCATCTTTTCTCAAGGCTGAACAGATCCAGGTTGCTCAGCTGTTCCTCATAAGAGAGGTGCTCCAGGCCCTTTATCATCTTCGTCGCCCTTTGCTCCTGCATTCCAGGAGAAGCCAGTCTATCTTGTACCAGGGAGCTCAGAACTGGACACAATGCTCCCCTATTGTGTGAATGAGTTACCACTTGGAGAACCCTCTAGCAGCAGAAATTTTTGACAAATAAAATGACCATCCTTCAAAAAATGTTTTAAACCAAATAATAGTTAAGAGACAGCAATAACTAGAATTTTCAGTTTTATATCAATTCACTTCCAATGCTGAAATTGAAATAGCAGCAAGGTGCCTCTTCCAGTCTCAAGCCATTTGTGTTATTCAAAATTAGATTGAGTATAATGTCAGGCTAGCATCCAAAATGCATTTTAATTTGCCATTTCAACTAAAGAAAATTTCCACTGTGACTTCCATCATTTTAAAAAACAGAATCTATGTTTGATATAATAATAGAGATTAAGCAAAAGGAATTTAGCAGCTTCAGAAACAATATATATCAGTGCAATCTTTTGAATAGAATAAAAGCTCATGTGTTTTCTTAAGCTACGGCCCAAAAAGATGTGCATCAGTGTTAAAGAAACTGACTTGAAAAAAAAGCAAGTGTAATAAGAAAAGTTATGCTTGGTTAAAAACTACTGCCATCTCATTTACATTAGTAAAAAATTTCAGAAAGATGTCAGAAAACAAAATAGAAAAATAAAGACTTTTTTAGAAGCATTCTACGTAAAGTAATGGACACAGGTGAATATTCTAATTTCTTTAATGTGGACATTAAAGAAAATAGAAATTCTAATTTCTTTAATTAAGGACAAAGCATACAAAGGACAGAAGGCTTAATAATGAAATTTACATTTGTAAAGAAACAAACAAGCAGAAGTTATTGAAAGAGGCAAGTGACTCACCTAGCTTCCTAAAAATTGTATTAATATATTTTTCAATGTTCAATGATGTCCAAGTCAGTAACATCAGACCTGGCTGGATAGCATCATCTATCTTTGCTAACCAAGGGAACATCAATCGTTCAACAGGGTGTTGTATTTTTAGCTTAATTCTTTTATACTCTGCTAGCATCGTCTGAAACAGAATTAAAGCATTTAAATACAGACTGTTCTAAATCTTTTCATATACATGTATTCATCATGAATTAAATTCAGACAATTACTCCACATTACTGAAATCAGTGAGAAATAATGATTCTTTGGATTTATTTCATTATTTTTGGCAAAAAAATCAAGGTTTGCTGCTTTTCACAATAGTGTAACTATTAATTCACATGGAAATTCACCTTTTCTGATATAAAAAGGATTTTTTTTATATCTTTTTCTTGCAAATTTCAGTCCCTAAGTGGATGTTCCAGGAGAAAAAAAAATCCCAAGAAAAAAAAAATCATCCAAGTTAACCTCTCAGCAGTTTTATTAGAGAAGTCTTAACAGAGGTTCAGTATGGCGTTAGGTCTTAAATGCATCTTTAACCCACTGATCTATTTTCACATTTTGCAAGAAAATACCCTTAATAATAGTTTTACAATGTAACATGACAATTTAATCTCATTTCAGAATCAAGTAGCCCTTTGAAGCTATATTTTTCCAGAAATGCTTCATCTTTGAATCTTTGTCTTCACTCATCTAGAAATTTGTATGTTCACACGGAGAATATACGACTCAAAGAAATTATAAAATGAGAGAAGAAGAAGCTTTAGCTCCTCTTTTAATCTCTTCTACGGTCATGTATTTCTAACGCTGATGCAGGAACAATGTTTTTATATGATGTCTGCTGGATCTTTTGCAATTTTTAAAAGCATACCATCCGCTAACTATCCTCTTAAAACAAAGTGTATTGTTGGATGAGAGATAAACTAATTGCCATTTAGAAAGCTAGCAATGGAGCGAGGCATCTTGTAAGTTTCTTTCCCTCCCCATCTTCATCTGTTTCTCAAATTCTGTGGTACTTTTCTAAACCCGTGCAACTTTGAAGCAGCTTCACAGAAGATGCAAAGCCTGGAAATTCATTCTAAAAATGTCTTAAGATAACAACTAAAAGAGAAAAAAAAAAAAACGGTGAAATTTTTTATAAAAATTTTTTAAAAAAAAAAAAAAAAAAAAAAAAAAAAAAAAAAAAAAACAACTTGCCAATATTGTCTTTATATTGATCTTCATTTTTATCTCTCCCACATGTGGCCAAGCCATTTTAACATATGCCATAAATACACAGAACAACTAAAACAAACCCACCTGCAAATTGCGGACAATATTCTTATACCAGACTTTCTTCTGTTGAACAGCACTTGCAAATGGTGAGATATCAAGGCACATGTGAATCATACAATCTGTTTCTCTAATTAAAGTTAATACTTGAGGGTCAAAATTCACAAATAATTCTCCTGTTTCTGGAGATTTTACCAAGAGAGTTGCCTGAAGTCTTGTTTTAGTTAATTCAACCTGCAGGAAACAAAGTAATCACTCCTGATGAGACAAGCCAATACAGCAAAATACTTTGATTTAGAGGTAAAAATCACTTCAGTACAGATAATAAAAATCAGGTATTGCTGACAAAAAAGACTGTTTGCTGAAGTCTCATTCTCTTAAAACTTAATGCACATTCTGAAAGCTGCACACCTCCTCGACTAGCTGAATTTAGACTTGGATGATTTCCTTAGACTTCTTTTGTAACTGATTCCTGGTTTCTTCTTTAACTTGTTTTCCACTAACAGTTACATCATACTGCAATCTTAACAGATTTATAATCCCTAATTATATCAAACTTTCCGGGCCATTTGTGACAAAAAAAAAAAGATTAAAATTCATATTTATTATAATTATTTTATTCTTAAAATGGAAGCCTAGTCACACTATTGTTATAACTCCCTCATTGAATATATCATTTGTTCTCCAAGTGACTAGAAAGGAGAAGATTCTTAAGAAGGTCACTCATGGAAAATTTGTCTGACATCAGTCACGTCTTCTTGCCATTCCTGTTTTCCAGTTGTCCTTTTGCTGACATCACTTCAGTTCATCATTCACTTCTCAAGTGTCATGCATCACTTTATTTTTAGATATTGTTTTTAAGTAACAGTTTCAAAATCCATTTATTTTTTCCATGTACTTCTCCCTTCTCTATGTAATTCCCTGAAACATTGCAACCTTTTCCAATGACTAAAGTATGGTGGACAATACTGCTTGCTTCAACAGTTTCAAATATTATAATGAAATTTTATACAACAATTTTCAGGTTAAGACCAAGTGTTGTAAACAAAGTTGTCATGCTCTGTCCACTAACAGTCAGTCACTCTGTACAGCTACCTTAAATAGCAACTGACTTTTTCTCAAAATGTTCACCACTTACTCTTATTTGGGCTTCAGAAACTCATTAATCTTACTTTCACTTTCTTTCTTTCCCATTTATGGTTTGTGGATTGTTTTTTTTTTTCAGGCAGTTCTCTTTACTAAGATGTTACACATTGTTAACAGAAATCAGGGGTACGTTAAATGTAAGAATCTTACACTGTCGTAGTACTGTAGTAAATTTCACACTTTATATTATTTTAATATGTCCAAGTTGAATTGGTATATATTTCCATATAGTATGAAAAATATGGCTTTAAAACTTACACAGTTAAAAGAAGATGACAAACAAAGTGGTTGGTATTCAAGAAAAAAAATAGACAAAAGGGAAGGAAAAAAAAAGAAAAAGCCACTAAACTTAACTATTTCCACTGAGTAGAACAATAAAAATTAGTAACCACAGCCCTATTTCTGTTGCATTTGTATTCTGCACAGGACACTCTCCCACCTCCTTTTGTTCAGGAGTGGACCACGAGCTCCACCTTGTGTTCTCCGATATTTATGTCTACACCAGTCTGCCCTTCGATGCCTCTTACAAGAGGCTACTTCAGAAGAAGTCTCATGCACTGGTTTTAGATTGGACAAAGGACAGCAGAAGACTCTGGTCTCAGACCTCGTCTAAGGCTAGTTTTGAGAATACTGATATTTATCAGCCTCAGAATTTTTCGTATTTTACAAAAGATGGAGTTGAGCTCCAAGAACAAGAAGTAGCTACACTGATAACTGAGCCAAAACCTTCAGAGCTATCTTAAGATTTTGATTCCTTTCTTTTGAGATTTGAGAGTCTGAGGTCAATTATTCTACAAATGTGACCTTTTCCAGGGCAACAGAGAAACTGGTAGTGGAAAATGCTCCTATAGGACAGTAGAAACCTGTAGAAATTTCAAACCTAGAAAGTAGTGCCTGAACAAGCTACCTGATAATATGAAGGGAGTCAGAGATTCTACATACAAAAAACAAAAAAATCAAAATTGGTCAAATGAGATTAGATGTTAACGTAAACCATGTTTTCCGAATTATATTATACTACAATGTTCTGCTTTAATAGATGGTCAATAGGAGGCAATCTGGAACTAAATACATTTGTTCACTTACTATCTTAACAAATTCTACAAGATACTCTATTAGTTGAGACTGAATGCTTCTTACGTGCATGCCTACAATGAGGGCACATGTGGATTATCATTTTGAAACATAAGAATCATAGTATCCAGACCAGCTAAGAATACTTGACTATTAACCAGAGATCCCTTCACATTGCTGCAACCCAGTGTTTCAGTGATGCCTAGCACAATAAGAACCCAGCCTGGTCTGCAAAGCTAGATTGTACTGATCAACCACCAACAAAAACCTATCATATTTTTTAACAGAAATATTATAATCAAGATCATCTGTTTTACCTGCTGAAGCCATCCCCTGTGATAGATCACCTCAAACTCCATAAGAACTCTTGCTACTTTGTTGTAGTTGCGGATTATCCGCTTGCCATCCGGTGTTTGCAGAACAGTTGGGTGCTGCCGGAAAGAATCCATGGGCTGCTGGATCATATGGAACAGGTGGCGTGCCCACAAGATCTTACCAGCTATTGGAGGTAGATTATGAGCCAAGGGAGGATCCTGCTTCTGCTTAGTGTAGAGTTTACAGACTGCTTCTAAATCATACCCATAGTTTTGAAGGATTTTCTGATACTTTTCATCAATATCAAGATTGGGGATTTGTAATCTGATTAGAAAAAAAATGATTAGAAAAAATTGTTGAAAAATTCTGAAGTTCTTCTTAGGTATTGTTGGAACTTTTCCTCAGACGCCCTTGCATTCCTTCGAAAATAACTACTTTAAGAGTAGATTTTCCTCTAAAGCTTGAACAAATACTGTCACAACCTGATTCCAAGCAACCAAGATAGGCCAGACGATAGAAGTTCCCTTCTACTATAGAATAAGCCTACACATTTCCTGTTTTGCCACTGTTTTCAAACACTGAACTGAAATTATGTACAAACTGTAACCAATCTGCCACTAGCTGTCTATTCCACTAAGCAGAATATTGTAAAAAAAAAAAAAAAANTCCAAAAAACAAAATATTGAAAAAAAAAAAAAAAAAAAATGGTGCAAGAAAAACAGCAGCTGCTTAGAAACAATCTGAATTTATCAAGATAAATTTCATTTCCTAATATAAGCATTCTAACAACAAATTCATTTCATTGTTCAAGAAGAAAACCAAGGCAAATGTGCTAACAGACCGAACAAAGTTTTCCCATATATATGCTAGTCCGTTCGTTTTTTACATTTTCTGTTACATAAAAATATGGGTTTTTTTATTTATCCACACAGTTGAGAAGACACCCCTTACCAGAGCTAAGCAGTTGATGGAGAGGAGATTAAATCTATTTTTCTTTGTATTTAAGGAGATACCTGTTCAATTTCCTGCTTTCTCACCATTCTCAAAGCATCATTTCCATTTTCTGGGAAAACTACAACAAGCTAAATAGGACATAGTACCTTTCAAATTTCTTCAACATACACAGTGCTCTTTCAGTGTTTTGAATATTTTCAAAGACGCTGTCCATAAAAGTCTTTAACTGATCCTGAAGGAAAGCAAATAATTCCACAGTAGACATACGGTACATAGCATTTAGAATGTATCGTATTTTAACAAAGTTTACATGAGAATTACCTCAGTAAGTATAAATTTTCTCTCTTTCCCATCCATTTCAAACAAAATACAGCCAACTTTCAGGGCATTTACTTACACTGTTTCCTTTGTAGCTACGCAATCTGAGAAAGCTTTTGAACTTTCAAATGTTCCACCATACTGCGACCCTAAAAGAATGCTGACTTAACTCTTCCACAACCAAAACCAGTCAAGTGTTTAAATTGCACTTACTGCCCTGCACATTCATTCGATCATTTTGTGATATCCGAACAAAGGGAAAGTTAATTATCTAAGCCTTTTATGCTGTATACCTCCCATTCAACCAACAAAATCAAGCATTTCTATGTGAGTCTTCCCTCTGCTACTCTCAAACAGAATAATAAGAAATCCTTGCCTTTTCCATAGTTTAAATGGCAGATAACAAGTGTATATTTTAATGTGAAGCCACATTAGATTCACTTCTCAGTTTTAGAATAGAAATCCTGAGATTTCTATCATTTTTTTGGTGGTAACTCAGAGGTACTTTCATTGTCAGGAATTATCAGTACACTCAATTCTTCTATGATTGATAAAACTTACATGTAGAGCATTTATCTCTTTGCAAAACTCCTCATAGTCTAGGTCAAAATCAGCCTTCCGCTGATCCAAGAAATTGTAATCCTTTTTCTTCATGATGTCAACAATACTCTAAATAGAGTTACAGAAAAACAAAATTATCACCACGAAATTGTCCTAGCAAAAACTTAACACATCAAAATGTTTTGCACAATGAGTTGTGCACACTCACATTTTAACTTTGTCATTAGTTATCACTATTTGCTGAGCAATATAAGCAAAACACACAGATGACATATTTGCAGGAAACAATTTAGTGCAATAGCCATACAAATTTCAGGTTTTTTTATTTACTTTTGCTTTATGTCAATTAGAATTAGCAGAATATTCAGACTTGCATTTTGTAAAAGGCATCTGTTACCCACTGCTACCCATTAATCATTTTCCCATGCATTAGCTTTATTTAAAAATTATCTTAGTTCGTTTTCCTAGTAGTACTTCCCATGTCTTTAACTGAATTAATAGGAAAACAGACTAATCAAAAATCACAATAAGATGCAGCATGCTACCAGCCCAGGTCTTATTATTCCTTCCTTCATAGAGGTGTCCACTCTAATGAAAGTACATCTTAATCAGCATCTCCTGTGAGCTGTACATACATTTAAAGATTTCTGATGACGAATCACTGTTCAGGTTGCTAGTAGTTTACTACAGTACAACTATAAAGTTCAACACATGTTCAGGACAGAAGACTTCAACTACCATTTTACCATAAGCCACCTGAGCTTCAATTTAATTACACTGCTGTGAAGAAATATCCCAGGAAAGAAAAAATAAATAGTAATAAGATGAGTAACTACGAAGAAAGAAAAAGCCTAAACTTGGAAAACTTTCCAGAGCAAACAAACTACATCATTTCTTGCCCTCCCTCACCCTAAAGATCTGTGACTTAACACTTTGTTTCTTCCACAAAACACAAAGCTACTTGTAGTGATCTTAATGAGTACAGATTTTATGTAAATGTAATAATTTGCTTTGGTGGAAAGCAGTTATTTCTTTAATGAACTTCAGTAAATCTAAACTCTCTGTGGCATGCACTAACCAGGTGCCCCATGAGCAATGGACCAGAAATGGAGTGATCACAGTACACTTTCATAGCTGGCAAAACACTGTTAAAGAGAAAAATGTTGCACATCTCACTTTTTTGCCTGACCATAACACAAAACTATGGCACCCATTTATTATTCTTCCTATAAATTACTCCTATTTCATTGATTTTTCAATTACCTTCGATTTTAACACAGGTCCTTCACATGGCCACCTGCCCTTTTTCATATCCCAGTGATAACAAATTACAATATTAACTATTTCCCAGTTCAATTCCATTCAATGAAATTGCTTCAATTTCATGTCAAACTGACAGGATATCTAAAAGTTACTGTGTACCTCGTATTTTGTGATCATTTCTTCCAAACCTTCTATCTTAGACTCTCGCAGAACTGAGTAGGTTTTCATAGTACTGAAAACATCTATTATCTTTAACAGACGTCGATTAAAGGTTTCAAATTTTCCAAAGATATACACCTCACTAAAATCAAACTGTCTTTCAGCTGGATTTTGCTCCAGATTCTTTTTCATGTCGTGAAAGCAATTTTGATACTCCTAAAAAAGAAGTTCAAAGAAAAATTTCAAGCATGCAACAAACATTCCTATCAGGTAGAATAAAATTTATGCAGACAGATATGATCCCCTCTTATTCAATAATAAGTAGAATTTTGATGAATAAAAAATCATGCAAGACTACCATTTTGGGGTCACATGTTTCATCAAATGAATAAACTGCACATAGATAAATTAGTACATTCCATCCTTCCTTAGTCAGCATGATATTTTCTTCCCTTCCTTTTAAAACAGCGCATGAAAAATGGGTCTACTGATTACCTAACATGACAACCCAGATTGCAGTTTTCGGAGACTGAAAATAATGATTGTGTATTGAGCAGTTTTATTAATTGTGTTTCTAACATCACTTTTCAGAATAAGTCGCTACTGAAGCCAAAACGCTGCTCCACTACAACTTAAATTTTCCATTCTGCTTTGCTAGCTGGGCACAAAATTAACTCTGAACTTGTTTAAATTAAATTATTCTCAAAGTCAAATTAAATAGGCAACAAACTTGCTGGAAATGGTCCTTTCAAGAGCAGTTCATAAAATACAAGCTTCAACATTTTCTATCACATGTATGTATCAATAATCATAACTGGCAGTTATTAATACAAAAGGCTCAAAGTTTCCTATACTGATTTTATGAAAGCTTTAGAACTTGGTAATTATCAAAATCTAATCCTTCAGCATATTTTAATACTGCAGATGACTAACCCGTCTTTATAGAAATATATAAGTTTATAGTTTGTTCTGACGGTAAGAAATAATAAATTTACATTAATTTGTTCAATAACTATGAAAGATTTGTTGCTTCAGAAGGCGTACATGTACTTGTAAATGCATGTTATTATTAAGAAATGAAAAAGTAATAACTGGGAAAACAAACTGTGAGCCTTCTGATACCTACAGGGAGGTTACAGAAAACAAAGCCAGTCTCTAAAGCAAAGCACAGTGAGTGGCCAAGAGACAGTACACAAACTGAAACAGAAAAGGTGTTCTGACTAGTTGGTTAGGAGAATATTCTTCACTCTAAGGAGAGTCAAGCAATGGAAGATAATGCCCAGAAAAGCTATGCAGTCTCCAGCCTTGGAGAATTTCTAACGCAAGGCTGGAGAAAGCCCTGGACAACCACATTTGAACTGTTTCGGTAATCATGCTCACTTAAATCTCACTTTATATTCTGTTCTTCTCATGCCCCTTCTACCTACCTGTTTCAACTGAATGGCTGCATGAAGTTTTTCCATAACGATGTCCTGAGGTTGATTCCAGATGGTGGCAGTATCATTGTTTGTGATATAAGATTTACATGCTGTGATCATCTGAGCGGTGACCTAAAAGCAGTTTTGACCTTGTGAAAAATCACTTCACCACAAAGCACTTCTTACCCTTCTTTTACTCTTATTCCATATCTCTGAGTCCATTTGGCCTAAGACCTGCAAATTAGCAATACCAAACACCAGCGTCACAGACCAGCTGCCTTCCTTGCAGCCTGTAGATTATTGCACTATGACACTACCACAGTTTTGTCGACTAGCTACACTCATTATAAACCTGAATACCTTGTATCAACATTAAAATCACACTGAAGAGTAAAATTCCTAAGATTTTAGCACTTCTAAAAGAAAAGGTAAAATAACACTCTATGAGACCATGATAATAAAAGAACAAGATGTCCTTCAACTCTAGTTCTTTCTACAAGCAGTCTAAAGGTGGGGGTCTAAAGATAATGTTGTAATAAGCACTTCTGCAAAGCATAGTTTGTTGTAGGAAAAATTATTCTAATAAAGAAGTTCCTCAGATCTACTCATGTCAAAGTTCAGATTAGCCAGGATTTTCAAGAAGCACAAGATAATTCTTACAATTCCAAATTATTCCTAGTAAAATAAGTTCCAACTTCAAAGAAGGTTTATCACTATTTCCATTTCTCTTTGCATTCAAAAAATAGCATTATACTAACCAACGGGCTATCTCTTTAATTGATTTTTCCCTTTGCATTCTCTCTCTCACTCAACCAAGAACAAAAACTTGTATGATGCTGTCAGCACATACCTTCACAAACAAAGAGGAGATCTTTTCAGAAGTATTGTAATACAGCGAGACACTCTGAATCATTTTAATTGCATTTATAAGCCCTGGAATAGCATCCACCATGAACATCTACAAAGAAACATGTAGGATCTGAACTTAGTAAAATATTTCTGTTACCATACATTAACTCAACATGTTTCGAGAATCCAGAAGAATTATAAGCACAGCATTTCTAATGTCTCTGACTCTTTCCCTGGGACTCTCCTACAGTGAATCTTGTCCTACCTTCACCACCTCTACAAGTCCACTTTTGGGAAAAAAAATTTGACACAGGCTTGGCTGGAAGAACTCCAGTCAGTGAGATAAATATGATAGTGACAAGAGCCTCTTTCAATTTAATGAACATTGTATTAAACCTCATGGTATCTCAAAGACTGAACAATTTTCTTGCAGTATTGGTATTTATAATGAAATCTGCAGTGTGGAGCATGGAGCAGGTAAAATTCAACAGGCCCTGCTCAGTCCCAGCAGCGAACATGTCCACTTCAGCTTTGTTCTGTATCTTCAACACATCAATATTTCATTAGTGAGCCTCAAACATTGGACTCAGAATCACCAGTGCAAAACAGTTTTATCACTGTGCCACAATGGGAAATAAACAGACTGCATTGCAAGTCACACCAAGTTTAGAGGCAATTTCACTTCAGGAAAAAGTACAGTGAGAGAGGTAGATGGGCAGTCAAAGGTTTGAATCTTCAGGGCTTTTCATCATATTTCTCTGACTATCAAGATATCCACAGTCAGTTACATAAATAATTTTAATAAAAACAACCACTTGCCACTTACTATAGCAGTTAAAACAGTCACAACAATCCTTTCTCCTATCGTGTACTCTGTATTTATTATGTTATGCTTGCATCATCCTGTTTCTATGGCATGGGAAGGTTATTTATATTTGTACTTTATCTAACCGTATTTATATTTCCTAAACCAACAAGCTGTAAAATGCCCTATAAATGTTAGCCTAAGCATGACCCACCCACCAACACAAAGAGAAAAGCACAACCTTCATCTTCTACTAAGTGTTTTGTTGTTGTTTTTTTTTAATTTTCAAATATTTTACTTCCACCCATAGCACAGAATTCAGTTTCATTATTAGACTGAAACCTCATTAGGCAACTTACAGCATATCTGAACAATCTCAAACTGAATATGCATAACTAAACTGCTATCTATGTAATTTCCAGACTGATTCTCTAAATGACAAACTACATTCATTTCAGTTGTCTCCAGAGATTAATGTTAAGATTTTTAATGTTTTGCTTACAGGGTCACTGTTGTATAATGGGTCACAATATTTTTCCAGAGAATAGAGATATCTCACATTATCTTTAGCTTCATTTACTGCATCTGTGATGTGAATGTCCAACACTCTCCAATTCTAAGAATAGAAAGTTTGATGAACAATAATTTTACATAACACAATGCAGAAATACTATTTTTACCATGCAATTTTGAGATCATCCTTTTTGTCATTAACTTTTAAATGAATTTGAAAGCACAGATCTTGTACTTTAGACAAAGAGGGTTCCCTGTCATTGCCAAGAAATTAAACTAGACTTAAACTTTAAATATACAAAGTGGGGTATATGGAAGGCAGAGGAAAACAAAAGTCAAAGACTGTTCAGTGTTTTGTCCACCAGCAATATTACATACGTTACCAAAATGAAGTAGGTTATTCAGAAAATTTCTAGTCTTTACATCTGTCATAATTCAAAATAGAAACCTTCAGCAGCTTGGATTTAGCAGCAGTGAGTACTCCAAGCACTGCTTTCACATCTGGGCTCTTTAGCTGGTCCATAAGGTAGTTGAATTTAGACAGTCTTTTTTTCCAGTAATCAAGCTCTGCTCGCGGTCCAAGGTTGTCAGCTTCCTTTCTCAATTGGTCATTTTCTGCAAGAATCTTTCATCATACAATAATATTAGAGGTTGATACTAATACTTTTACCTGTATGGATAGCGTGGTTTAATTCATAATTTAATTTCCAGTACTAACTCCTGTGATAAATTACCTAGCCTAGCCACCATCAATTGCTAAAATACTCAGTCCTTTAATTTTGTCTGGCCTTCTTCTGGTTTGAGTTTTGAGTTTTAATTTGAAGTATCTCAAGAATGCTGTTACAGAAATTCTCTGCAAATAATCTGCAAAGCTGGTTTCATAATATAGTTTTGTCCATTAAATCCACTAGGAATCAAAAATTGTTTTCTACTTCAATTTCTTGGCTAAGCTGAATCTTTCTAGTAGACCCTTTGTTCCAAGAGTATATAACAAAGTAGAGAGATACCTCAGTAAACGTAATATAATCACAGACAGAATATTTTCTCTAATGCAATATGGACAAATGGAAATTACAGTAAATGTTGAAGTATGAATAGGAAGGAACATAATTACTGTGATTGTTATCTAGCAGGTACTGCTATCACGTTCTGCTTTT
This sequence comes from Odontophorus gujanensis, assembly GCA_013399175.1. NCBI lineage: Eukaryota > Metazoa > Chordata > Aves > Galliformes > Odontophoridae > Odontophorus > Odontophorus gujanensis. The sequence goes on from VXAB01012518.1 coordinate 326,841, forward strand.
CTACTCTTCTCTAGCACCAACTTCTTCCCATTGCCAGAGAAATGGCACTGGTTTAAAAGGGCCCTTAGTTTGACTCATTAATAGTGGTTCTTACAATAACTGGTTTATAAAGGATGGAGCCATGCTCATAAGAGGAAATGCAAATTCAAGTCCCTTGGAAAACAGGACAATGCAGGAAAAAGTCTATATTAATAAGTTATTATAAGCTTAAATATAGATAAGGCTCTGCTTGTTCATATCTCTTATTGTAGTAAACGCTTTCCTTTCCAAAAGAAAAAAAAAAAGCAGAAAACATCTAGGATTTTAAATATATATATATAAATTACTTCTGTCCAACCAAAAGTTATACTTTCAATTTCTCACACAGTAAAGAACAAAAATCATTTCATGTAAGCTCAAAAGAAGCCTCTCTTATTTCTCCAGTTGTAAGTAAAATATAAAAGTCTCAAATTTTGCATTTAATTCATAATTATAAAAAGGAAAGTATCTAAACACCCATCTTTTCTTAAAAAAAAAATAAATAAAATAAAAAAAAGCACATAACTCAAATCCCTCAATAACATCTAGGTTCATCAGACTAAAAATTTTTCTTGCTTTGCTAAATTAATGATAGCAAATGCTTTAACAATTTTTTTTTCTATTTGACGATAAATGAGTAGTTAAAAGAAGTAGAGTAAATCTCTTGGTAGAAGTGTAGTTCACTGTGATATCACCAGATTCAGCTTATAAATTCAAGATATTTGTGTGGCTTCACTTTTTTTTTTTAGCAATAACAGGGAACTAAGCCTCCAAACAAAACTGTACTTGAAAAAGCTCAATGTAATAATAATGTAATTTAGAAATGAAAGCACACAAAACACATCAACAATAACTTAAAATATAGGGAACAATCAGATTTATCTTTATGGAAAGGTAGCTAGCTATATGCCAACAGGATTAACTTCAACATCTGCTAATATGTAAATGTCATATTTCACTTCTCTCCAGCATATTACCTGTTCAATTTGTTTGGTCCACCCTTTCATGCAGACTTCTATTCTCTCCAGACCTTCTGTGCTGTTAGCAACCATCAGATAATCTGCAGGTCCTTTCAGATTTTTCAGATCATAAGTTTCACATTTCTTCAGATTGATCTACAACGCAAGTTAAAGAGCTCCAAAACGCTGAAATACTTCTGACAACCCATGACCTTTACATAGATACAGGTTTTCTTACTTGAGTTATCTCACGTCATATTCCCTCTTAAAGCAAACAAAACTGTTTTGAGCCTAGAACTGGACGCCAGAATCTGAACAACTCACCAACCCAGCATCTGTGCTTCCTTGTCGTTTCCTTCACAGAGACTTAACAGTTGAAGTAACTGTTTTATGTTAATTGTTCTTGGTATAAGAAACACCACTAAAGCAGTGAACAGCTCGAAAGAACAGGCATCAGAATGAAAAAAAAAAAAAACAAAAAACCAGAAGCAGCTGTGGAAATGTTAAAGCCATAAACTTCCACAGATGCTAAAGCCACAGATCCATGTATATCAAGTTATTGATGACAACAAGCAATACTTAGGAACATTTTTTCTTTTCTTCAGCTTAACAAGAGCAGTTTTTACAACTATTCTACAAAAACAGTAAATTCAAGAACTCCAGACCAAGACATTTCACAGCTAGCTTGGTTGCTGCTTGAATGTATTACCTTCTCCAGCAGACTTTGCTGAGTTCCTGAGAGCACACGAACAAATGATTCAAGGGAAGTGAGAAACTCTTTCTTAATATTGTCATTTTGTTGATGTTCACCAAGTCCAACCCAGCCATAGTCTGTAATTCGTAAGGCTGGAATGAAGATTTCTGATACCAGCTGCTCAACACTTTTTAGTAAGCCATCTCGACCTACATCCATCATATTAAAATTTACTTCCTGTAGAAGTCATAAAATAAATATTAAAATGGAAAATAACATTTTGTCAGAATGGTTATTTTTCCAGTCCTATTACTTAAGCATCTAAAAATTACATGCATAAGCAAAATACTGTTTCAAGCATTAACAAGAATTCTTCCTAGTGCGGCCTGTGAGATTTGCAGAGGGCCCCAGTTAGTCATAAAAACTGAAGAAACTACTGAAATAAAATTTTATAAGAGACCTCTGTTTACAAAGCTCAGTTTATATGGAGAAGCAAAAAGATTTCAGTCTGCTTTATATAAAGCTTCCCAAGTTATATTTTTGAGCAATATATTCATACATATACATCTGCATATATTTAGAAATATGTAACAGATATATTACAGATCCAGATATCAAAAGAACTACGACTACAATTGCTCTGATTTCCAGTTGCCCAAAGATTCTGGTCAAGGAAGGATACCTCTATCCAGCTGGAGAGAGATCAATTCACAAAATATTTCCTTTTTAGACATTCTGAATAAGACGGAAGATTTCTAAGATAAACTACATTAATCTGCCAACAATTTTAACTTTATTAGAAGGTATAACAGGAATTTTTCAGCAACGTAATTTAACACCAAAGTGTATTAAAGTGTCACACATTAGATGTTTCTTCAGACATCATTTTTACTCTTCAACTTGCCTTTCCTAATTTAAAGGCATTATTTATTAACATTAAGGGCTATATAATTAATAGTGAAAAACTCTGCTGAAGAAATTATTCAGACACAATTATCAGCTTGGAAGCATTATTAAAGCAAAAATCTTTAAATGTTAGAAAGAATATGACTGAATAAAAACCCAAGTCAGATCCTTTAAAATCACCAAAAAAAAATAAATTAAGTCAAGTATAAAAATTTAAACACATATATATAGAGACATCAAATAAAAATCTGGTGATGATAGCCAAATCATCCACCCTTTGCTCTTATAGTCCTTGCCTACATGGGTAGAAATAACATAAAAAAGATTTTCCTAAGTGAGATGGAGGAAGTTCAAATTTGCTGGCTTAGCAGCTGTACTTGAAAGTTTCCATTTTGAAGCATATATAAAGTTCTGCACAACATTAAATTTTCATTTAGCACATCATTCTTATTTTAGCATTCCAATTAGCTCTTCTACAAGTATAGGATTCTCTACATTTTATACTGTACTCCCTACTGCTAGAATAACTCATACTGCACTTGATTCAGCTTTATTCACATTGCACTGACACAGATTTAATGAGTATTTCACCAGAATGAAGTTGTTTGTGTATTACTCGTACACACAAACATAAAAATAAAAGCATTTTTGTTTGTTTAATGTAGAAGCCATCACTGCCTAAAAACTTGATGCTTAAGTGTTGACCAGTTACTTTTTGTCATCTTGGATGATCATAAATTTTTGTACCACCATTTCTTCACAGTGATATACTTCAAGTTGCTGCCACTTGACAGTGTCAGTTTTTCCATTCACCTCCATTTTGCCCTGCATTTCATCTAGCCAAACTGCTCTTTTGCTCATTTCACCATGTAAAAGGCTGTCAAGTTACATGCTGATAATAATACTCTAAGATGAAAAATAATTTTCAACAAGATTACACACAAAGAACAGTAGACACAACTCTCACCTGATAGATATTCTCAGCTGTGATGGCTTTCAGAAGACTAGATCTAATGAAGAAAACACATACACCAGTTAAAGCAACTTCCTTCCCCTCTGTGACAAATACTTTAGGTCTCCTCTTCATCAAGTGAGAGTTAATTCCTGGAAAGCTAAAATGCTCTGTAGGTTGAAATAAAATAAATATTTTATAAACACTTATTCAAAGAAAAACTTCCTAAACTGTGTATCTATGAGTCTATCTATGAGTCCCTGCCCCTTGGCACTTCACCACATATGATTTCCCAAGGAAGGTACACAGCACCTAGAGTCCTCAGAGCACAATTAGAATTATTTCATCTCATTTTGCCACTTTCATATAAAAAGCCTTCTCTTTCTATTCATTTATTCATTTTCTGCTCATTCTAAAAGAAGGTTCAGGGTCAAGGTGCTCTTGCATGGCAGTCCCTCTCCATTGTGTAGTTGCAGATAATGCTCTATTGATTAAAAAAAAAAAAAATCAGCAAATATAGTTTACCTCAATAGAGCTGTTATCAACAGTCTTTCCTTAAGAAAATGCAGACCTAAGTCTAATACAGAAAAGGAGTAGAGTATTTCTAGAAACAAGAAATGCTGTGCCACAGAAAATTCTTGGGAGAAAAATAAAAATGAGGGAGCTACAAAAGGCTTTCCTGCCCTTTCTTTTTCCCTAAAAATGCATATCTTGCTCACAGGTTTATCCAATTGGTAACATTTGTAAAGAGCCACCATGAAGTAGCAGTGTCTTATCTTAAATTGTTCGGGTTTTGACCACGTTATTTTTCTGCTATTGGTTTCCAGTTTTGCCTCAGAGAAAAATTCACATGTGCATGCACACACTTATTTTTCAGAGAACCACTGTAATAAAAAAAAGATTTAAAAAAATAGTTGTTGGCATCTATAATTAAAGGACAACATCCAACCAAGGCAAAATGTAACAGTGCCAATTTTCCTTTCTTGTTCAGTCATATGATCTGATCCCAGAGATTCCCATTTTGGATCACGTGCTCATAGGTATGTCCTCTCCCTTTTGTTCACATAATCTTCCTCTTTCTCTTCTGAAGAAGTTTTTTGTTTACCTCACAAATACACCACCTAAACAGTCTTGACTCAGAGATTTTTATTAATTTGTTAGTTAACACAAGCTTTCACAATCCTCACACTTCAGTATTTTCAGAGGCCAGACCATCAACAGTCACCCATTTTCAGGATACCCCCATGATGCACAGAGATACAGCAGATATTCTGTGATGTCTTCAGAAGAGATATGGTGTTACGGAGAAGTGTGTTAGAAGCTGTTGAGCTGCAAATTAAAAGTCACACTCAAAACACAGCAAAAATGTGATCTGAGATATGTCTCTCAGGCCATCACAGATATATTGGGAACACTAGCCATCAGAATGCTTCCATATATTCAAAGAGACATCTCTAAAATAAAAAATAGATACTTCACACCCTGGAAGAGACAACTTTCTCAATTCCTCATAAGTACAGCTGGCTTTCCCAGAGATGGGTTTCATTCATAGCTGTTTCCAAAGATGTGACAAATTGAAGCAGAACTGGTTGCAGCACAGACCAGCACTGAGAGAAGTCTGTTCATCCAGATTACTCTGCTTTTGGTTATTGTGAAGCCAGAACTACCCTTCTTTCTCATACCAAGGAACGGGCAGAGTTACATATCTGAACTCTTTTCTTGCAGCAATGTAAATGTAAATAGGTCACCACCAGTGCCGGAGAAGCTGAGGGACTATCCATTTGTCATTAAGTCCTTATTCAGCAAGCTGGATGTAACGCTGATGACTGATACATATAAAGGCAGAGCAGGAACTGTGACCTTTACTGTATCCTTATTGAGTCGTTTTTCATTTACACCTACAACAGACTGCCTTCAAACTGTTCCACAGATCTGTTCTGCAGAGACACAGCCAAGTATTCTAGATGGTGACATTAATAAAGGGCTGAAGCCCTGATGGCAGAGACTAGCAGAATTGCACTGTTGGGACCATTCCCCAAAAACATATTTGTTCAGAATGTTGCTGCTTAGAAAAGTAAGCTGATGAAACAAAATACTTCCATCTGATGAGCTCCACAGCAACGTGGACCTGTAAACTGGGTATTACCTATATGTCAGTGTTTCTGAAAGAAATTTCGGTAGCAACTGGAGCACATTTGGGACATATCAAAGACTAGCAATAAACTGACACTGGAACAGTTGAAAGGGTGGGCCAGAAAGCATTAAGCATGCACATTGACAGCAGTGTCTTTTCTTGTACATCTAGGGTAAATAAGTGGGGTTCTAAAGTCCCATGGGGCCCTAGAGCTCCTGGCTGGTTCCAATAAGAACAGAACTGGAGGCTCTGTGACAGAAGCCATGAGCAAAGGGTGGATGCCCTTATCCCAGGAATCTCAGGAAGCTTACGGAGTAAGTGATAAGGAGGCCTCCTCAAGAAGTGTGGTAAAATGGTGAATCCTGGGAAAGGGGATGAGAATAGAAATGAAAGAGAACTTGTGACCCTGAACAGGGGCCTCTTGAAGCAGTTTGTCTTGTGACATGACTATTTGAGTAGACAGTCACGTGCTAATGGGGAGGGCTTGCAGGACAAATTGATGGTGTCACTGGAAGGGAGGAGGAAGAATGCCTGTCACTGTTCAACTTCTTTGAAAGTTGCCTTTTAAATCAAAAAAGTACCCCACTGTTGCATACTAGAAATATGTAGAAGTGCACTAATAAGCTTCAGTAATTCATCAGCCCTTATTTCATGAGCAAGGACACACATTCCTGTGTGACCAAACTTGACTTGTTTTAAGCCTCAGTTAATAAAAACATTACCAATTTTCTTTCTTTGCACACCTACTCAGAAGAAACACATGTTGCAGTAAACCCAATGTAGCTTTACCCGTATCAGCTGCCTCCACATCTTGACAGTAGAACATCAGATGGCGCAGACCTCCTGGGTCCAAGAATTTGTCAATGCGCTCTATCTGTTTGAGATGATGCGAAAGTATTTATGCCTGGAACATCCACTCAGATTTTTAACAAAAAGCACTGACAGACATGCATCATACTACCATTGTCTAGTACTAACATTACATCAGGAGCAGTTACTACCTTCTAAAAAAAAGTAGCACACACTACTTAACTGGATCTTTTTACTTTTTCCCCATGTTGAACACAGTTGAATATAGTCAGGCCATGTTTCAATTTACTGAAAACCCTTATGTGGGTGCTATGCACCATCTCTCAAACAGAGGGTGTTTCTTATTTGCTGAAATGCAACAGCACCTCACTGAAGTCCCTTCCGCATATTATTCTTGCCATCACTCAGTTAACTAGCTTAAAAAGAAAGCATACACTCCATATCATAACAACACGGAAAGCCTTTATTTATTTATATTTTAAGCATCACGCCAATTTTGCAGTTCTCTATCAATTTCAGGCTGTCATCAGTCTTCCTTGAACTATGTATTCATAGTGCAGTCCAGGAATCTCATGTATAGGTTACAGAGGACTTGGAAGAAAGTTAATTGCAATATGTCAAGGAAATTTTTTCTGAGCCCTCCAGGAAGGTCAAAACAACTAATAAAATTGTTAAATAATGTGTAATAACACTTTACTCAAGCATATTTTCCAAGTATAAAAGCTGGAAATATTTTCTTAATCTGACAATTATTTTCAGGCAATATAACTCATCAAGAAACCCACCTAGAGATAAAATGCCAAAAGGTTAAAACAAGTTCTGTATGACAGTGCTTAGCACAGCGCATTTTCCTGTTTCATAAAGAATAACAGAACTGTTGGAAAGAGCCTTGAGAGACTGTTAGGCTGACGTAATTTTTTGTCAATGATATCTCCGTTCATCCAAAGTCTTGCCCAAGCTGAGTCTTGAAAGTCTCCAAGAACAGAAATTCCACGGCCTACCTGGGTAACTTATTCCTACACCACTTTAAACTCCTGGTGAAGAAGGGTCTCATAACGCACAATCTGCAACTTGTGGCTATTGCCATTTGTTAGATGATCTGCCACTGCTGAAAACACTTTAGCTCTGTCAGTAACTCTTCAAGCAATTACAGGCAACTACTTGACAGCCCTTCAATCCCTTGTTCTCCTTCTCATACTTCACATGCTTTATGTCCCTGACCATTTTTTCAGATTTCCATTGAATCTTCTCCAGCTTCTCAATATATTTGTACTGAAATGAGAATATCTACATTTTGAAACTTAAAATTAAAAACAAAGTGATTTATTTTCAAATCACAAAACATATCTCCAATGCATATAGTACTTAACTTAGTAGCAACACAAACAGTTATATATTTGGTGGGGTCACTAGCCAGTCTATTTTGTCAAGTAGTTTTCAGCAGATTTAACTTCCTGAACTAGCTCACAATATAGTCTCACAAATGCTGGTAGCAGCCTAGTGGAAAAAATATTAATACATAGCCTAGCACGTACAGCACTCTTTTGCGTCTGTGAAACCAGTCTGGCAACTATCTCACTAAGCATTTTATGGCAGCACCAGTTTTTAAAGCACCCTCTGAGTTTCATGTAGCAAACAGACCAGATTACCTGGTTACCATCAAGAACAGCTTCTTCTACTTCTGCTTTGTCAAGATTCACACAAGTGGCAACAATATCCAGTAAGTAATCATGCCTGTCATCAAGCCGAGCCCGTTTAGCCTCCCTTTCCTCCTTCAGCTTTTGCTGTTAGAAAACACAAAGTGGACAATGAGTTACTCAATAATCACAATTTTGAAGACAAAGATAAGGAAAATCTTAGCATTTATTTTAAAAATGAACACTACTGCAGTCTTCCATCTTTGTGGTTGAAATTTTTAGGCACTTAAATTTTCAGAAGCAGCCTGTTACAATTTTGCAGATGGTTTCTTGTGTTCTATTATCATATTTAGCATAAAATTTCTATCACTAGCCTTTTATACAGTGTTAGTTATTTGCTGAAAGTCTCTCTAGGGAAAAAAAAGAAAGAAAGGAAAAACAAAAAAGGCATTTTATAGGTACAGCTCCATTATCTTGCCAGTCATCTTCAACATACTTCAAGCTATTAGTTTTGGCTTTTCAGTCTATTCATTTAGCACCACCAAATCAACATGGGATTGTGACCTGTATTTGTTACTTGTGGAAGACAGTGTGTTTACCAACAAAGACAAATGCTGCTAGAGAAAGCTAAGATTTCATGCATTATCTCTTTAATATAATATGAAGTAGAATGAGAAACAAGCCTCAAGGTAAATGTGCTTAACTACTGCTATTATACTGTACTTCAAGCAGTATCCCTATTCTTCTAATTAAATTGAATTCCCGTATGTAAGATGCCTCATTACATTGTAGACAAAATAGCCTTCTGGAGTAGTTACTGCTACTATTGTGCTTGTGGATTACAAGACTTAATATAATTTCAGTTTCAAAAGAAATTTAGAATTATGTTTCACTGGTATTAAATTCAATCTTTATTTCCTTAGTGACTGCAAAAAATCTAGTAACTATATGAAGTATGCACAAGTGATTTACCCACAAGCTTCTGGAGAGCTAATAGGACTTGCATAATACATCATAATATACCATTATGCTGATTTCTTCGCTACTTCCTGAAGGAATTTCCAGACATTTGGTAAACTCATAATTGCTAGGATATCTGCGTAAGTGCTGAATGTACTGGAAATGTTTTTCCAGGTTAAAGACAAATATACAAGTAGCATTTCTCACGCAGATATGCCTGAAGAATGCATAATAGATTAATTTGTATACATATTTTATGCTTTTTTAGCTGTGTTTTAGATGCAGGCCTTGCCTATATCTCAGAGAAGGGATGAAATTTTTCTGCTAATTAAATACAAAATGTAACCATTTTTTGGCTGAATCTGCTCACACAAAATCCTTGCTATTTCAACAACTTTGGCACAACTGGCAGTGCATCTTTAACATGGAAAAATATAAGCACTAAACCAATTAGATAGCTTCCATTTAATTCACCAAAAACTTTTTATTTTGCTCAAACTACAGTCAGATAAATTTTTGTACTCTGTTGTTCAGTTCCAGATACACTGCAGCAAAAGGTATTCATCTTACACAGCTTATCAGTTCTTTCATATATTCCACCCATACACATAACCCTTCATATGCTCACAGCCTCCACTCTTACTGCAAGCTGCTGTTTATCATCATGATGCTGACCTCATGAGTTTCTTCTCAAAACAGGCAATCATGTATTGATGCTAATTTCAGTTCTTTTAATGTTTTCTAATACAGCTCTATGCCTGCAGTCTCTCAAATCCTATAGCACATCTTTCAACTGTTATGTATAGTAGGTCACATAGAATTAAGCAATATTTGATGTCTAAGCATTTGTTAATATATCATAAATCTCTAAAGGACCAATTAACCATCCCTAGAGAACACAGGCAATTATTAACAAGATATTAAAGCTACAGTTCTCTACAGACTAAGACATTCACTTGCGTTCATTGTGTGTCACTTTTGTAAGGCATTTTCATTGTTCTGGTGGATATCTCTCTAATGTGTTACATGCATTTTTTTTCCCTGATAAATTTTTCCCTGATATTTCTCTACAATACAGTTCAAGAACGCACATAGTCTGCCTATGCTTCCATATCCTGATGATCTGCTATTTCTAAAAGCATTTTCTCTTCCTCAGCTGAAGTGTTCTCTAACAAGTAAGCAAGTTTACATAGTTCAAATAAACATCATCTAAGAGAATACTGAAAGAGCAAGGTTTGAAGGTGCTCAGTGCTCACACACATAAGTTACTGTTTGTATATTTAATTAAGGAACTGTTGGTATGCATAGTAACCCTTAGAAGCAAACCCTGAAGAGTATCAGCTAGCCATTCTGATAAAGGTTATACAGCAAAGCCTATTTGTAATGTTTAGTGGCCTGGAGGAACACAGATTTCCATTACCAAGAGATTAATTCTTTATCACTGACATTGAGGATTGTCCTTGTTTTTATATAGTACAGCTTAAACTCAGTTTTTAATTTGAAGAGCAGTAACACAGCCACTTTCTATTTGTTGGGTCTTCTCTCTCCTCCATCTCCTTCCCCTTAACTAAGAAGGTAAGAAAATCCATATTACACAGACTGTGTTCAGCAAATCTGTAGTTAAAATAATTAACTGAAAAGCCCCTTGGATCATTACTCTAGCTATAATTAGTAACCTGCTTTAACCTGGAGGTTTTACAGAATGATGGGATGGTGATGGGATGATGGTTGGACTAGATGATCTTAGTAGTCTTTTCCAACCTTAATGATTCAGGGATTCTGCTTTACATAAACTCTTAAATTTCTAATACCTAGATACCAAAACTTCAGCACAGGAAACAGATTTCAGAAGGCATCTGCTGCTCAAACAGAATAAAGAAGAGATTCTTAAGTCCATCTTTACACTTGTCTAAACCTGTAAACATTACATCATCAGTCTGAAGCAACAAGGAGGAACAAGTTAACACTTTTAAAAACACTGTTTTATAACTACCATGAGAATATAAATGCATATATATTTAAGCAGAAGATAAAACAATCCAAAGTCAGAGATGCCTTGAATACTTCTTTTGAAGCAACAGCCTCAGAACCAAAATATTCTACAAATCTACAATGTTAACTCTAGCTAACCTCTCCTTACAGTGTGCAGTTAATAATATGTGTGCAGACACACTAAATAGTTAGCACGAATGCTATTTAGTATGCTAGCCATAACTGCACAAGTTAAAACTTGTTCCAGAACACGCTTTAAAAAGCAAGTGATGTATTTGGTTGTAAGAATATTGTGCATTACTGAACTTAGACCTACTCTGATGAAAGTCTTATGGGTAAGAAATATATGAACCATAGCAGAAAGTTCAGTAGTAAGAGTCAAAACATAAGAGTTCTGCAGTCAGTCTACTATTTTATCTGAAATGTGTTTAACCCATGTTATAGTCCTCTGTATCTCCTTTAACATGTTAAGATGGTTTATATTGCTCATGGGTTTCAATGTAAAGAAGTGAACAGCAAACAATTTTCTTACAGTTTCTGAGTACCCTGAGTTTTCAGCAAGAATACAATTTCTAAATTTCTCCTCACCAAAAAACATGCACCCTACAGAATCAAAGCAGTCACCTCAACTAGCTTTTAAATGGCAAATATCAGGCAGAGCATTTAACATTTGTGAAGATATTAACACAAGAAGAAATTGTTGAAATAACCAGCTTATAAGATTAAGTATAGGGGCCTTAATTACTTCTATACTTTACTATTATTGTTCCTAAGCACTACGCATGAGCATTCAAAATTCCATTCCCTTTTTACAAGGACAAAGAAGTATTAAGCTAAACTTCAGATTTTCTCAGTGGCAGAGCCCACCCTCCTTTTGTTGTCAAATGCAGCAAAAAACTGTTCATGGTACTACATTGTACTAAAACATAGGTGAATTTATACCACTATCAAACCACTAAAACAATCAGGACAAGATTTAGCTGCCAATACTAAATGTACAAGGGCTGTTCCAAAAGTAATGCCTACTATTTTATGGTGTTGGCCCACAGTGTCAGAGGCAGATATTGGTGGTATGGCAGCAGAGATCAAACCTTCCCACCGATATTCCATTATATTTTGTTCCCATGTGACAGATGACAGCAGATGGGCAGTCTGACAGAATGGCATGTGATATGGAAGTGCAGATGGAGCAAAGGCATGACACTGAATTCCTCCACGCAGAAAAAGTCACATCACTGGACATTTATGGAGACCAAACAGTGAATGTGAGCACACTGAGGTGGTGGGTTTCAGCAGTGGCAACAGCAACAATGGATCACTTCTGCTAGTGCTGATTTTTATAAGTGTGGTAGGCAGATCCCTATTCATAGTTAATGAAAATGTGCAGTTAATGGTGGTGACTGTATTGAAAAATTGTGTTTTGTAGCTAAGAATTTGGTCTATCACATAGTGTCATTGTGTTCTTCGTATCTGTTGTAGTTTCCAAGGAAATAAATGAAAGGCATTACTTTCAGAGAAATCCATATATAAACACCTTTGAGCACAAACTTGCCCTTCAAAAAAAAATTGTGCAACTAAGCCTTGGTTGATATCTTACCAATTAACATATCAGACTGGTTGATTCATTTACAAGACTAGATAAACAACACCTCTGACATAAACCTACCCCAAATGCTGTATTTTGCTTTCAAAAACAAAGTATAATCAGAGTGCTTTATGAAATGAATACCATCCACTTATTTTATTTTAAAACAGACCCTCCACCCCCCCTTCAAGCATTTATTCGAGCTGCATGGTTACTAGTCTGGACCTAACCTACAGCTCCGTTTTCCTTACCTTTATAACTCTGCCAATGCTCTGCTTCCAAAGTTGCTTTCTTCCAGCTCTAAACATTGTACTATTTGATATAAACATCTATTTTCAAAATAAGCTTTAAACTATGATATAAGATTCCTCATTCATCACTTTGCACTCTCCCTCCAGCTTTTTATTCATATTTGTTTCATTCCTGGTGTGAAGGAACTCCAAAAAAGACTTAGAAAAAACAGTAAAGACCTAAAAAGTTAACAGTTAATAAGCTTAGCTCTTCATCTTTTTTTTCTTCTTAATTCAGTTCTGATATACATTTAAGTTACTTGAAGACTGAATTGAGAAACTAGAGAATTTACTGCCTATGGATCTGCAGTTGAAAATCACTGCTACCAACCTCAGTGTTGTTAAGGTGATATTGTTTATATATAAACACCACTCAATACAATTCATCATGCTCAAGGGCAACATAACCATTTGCAAAAGTCGATATCTGATTTGTGTTTAGCCTTCTAAAGTAATCCTCATGTCAACAGACGTCTTTGTTTCCTTGTCACAGGTGATAGTTTAAATATATAGCAACACATTCAAGCAGCTTTCAAACAGCTATTACCTACAGACTACTAAACTACCAAGTTTTTATTTGTATCTTTTATACAAGTACACTCAGCCTCAGTTATTTTTCAGTTGTACAGTGGTTGCTTAATGAAACTATTTTTCTTCAGCCATGAATGTTGGGTTTTTTTTTCTGAAAATAATTTCATTTTTTTCCACTTCACTGTCAGAATACAAACCTGATGTCATGAAAATTCAAAAAAAAAAAAAAA
>VXAB01012518.1:340553-351285 GCA_013399175.1 Odontophorus gujanensis
AAAAAAAAAAAAAAAAAAAAGATAATCATCCAATAATATGAACAATAAGGCTTTATTTTTATTTTTTAACAGTTATTTTGGGCTCAGAATGTTCCTAAATATTTTTGCCTCTACTGATATCAATGTGGATCACATTTACAGCCATTTGACAGACTCCTTATTGATAACATTCTCATGAATAAAAGCATTTTCCTTACATTACCTGATTTTCCATGTAATCTTCCTCATCTACAATTAAATCAGATTTTATATACTGATACATACATACACATATTTGAAAGACCTAAAAGAATTGCATTTAGTGTCAAAGTAACCATTCATTATCTAAACTCTTTAATATTACACAATGACTTAATTCCTGAACACTGAATAGCTATTTTATTTTGTACGTGATGTGTGTGATTTCTAATGCAAAAACTCAGTCCAACAGTCTAAACTTGCATCAAGTGAAGTTATCTCAAGAAAAACATAACAGAAGGAAGAATCTAAGAAAGCAGAGTTGTTTCATAAAATGATGCAAGGTCATAGCAACTAACTCAAAGAAACACAAAAACGTTAGGATATCTGTAAGTCATATAATCCTGTCTCTTACTCAAAGAAAGTACAATTAGAGGGGGGTAACTGAGAGATGTACGCAGTTGAGTTTTGAATACATCCAAGGATGGAGATTTTACAATTGTTCTTGCAGTATTTGACCATCCAACATAAAGACCACCCTCATATCTAACTGGAATCTCCTGTTTACCAACTTGTTGACTCCTATTACCTTGCATCTTCATTAAATGTCCAACTAAGTCTGTACTCTGCCTTTAAAGGGTTGAAGGCTGCAATACAATCTTCCTCACACATTTCTTCCTAGTGCAGAACAAACCCAGTTCTCTCAACATCTTCTCATATATCATGTACTCCAGTCTCCTCATCACAACACACTGCCAAACTTGCTCTGTCAACCTGCTGGCTGTTTCACCCTAGCCTGTGGCACCTTTGCTGCAAGGTACATTATTGGCTCATGTTCCAGTCAAGTCCTTCTCTGTAAACCTGATACATGCAAGTTGGCCACTGGCATGTATTGTCATACAAGACCATTCCATCCTAACTGCAGGACTTAGCATTTGCTTATGTTGAATTTCTTGAGGTTTCTGTATGCCATGCTCTTTGGTACAACAGTCTCCCCTCCAGTTTGGTATCACCAACAGACTCACAGCGTGCTCTGTCCCATCACTAAATTATCTTTTAATGGCACTAAACAGTATTAGCTTCAGTATAATTCCTGAGACTCCATTAGTAACTGGCCATCAGCTTGGTTTAGTACCACCTGGAGCCCACATGCCAGCCAATTTTCCACCTAAATTATCAGATAATTAGTGCTTATATCATCAGCTTGACTCTAAGGACACTACAGGATACCACATCAAACACCCTGCTAGACTCAAGGCAAAGAATGACTACTGTCTTCTGTCTATGCAGCCAGTAATGCTGTCACAGAAAACAATCAGCTTGGCGGTGCAGGGTATGACACTAGAAAATCTTCTTTGGTTGTTGGCAGTCATTGTTTTGCTCCTCTATGTGTCATTATGTGTCTTCCAGAGCATTAAGTTCTCATATTAGCTGATAAATTATGAAAGTTCATTTCACTGTGCCAAGATTTTTTTTATGATGTTATAATGCGGAGCTCCAGCAGCGAGCTTTCTTTCATTATGGGTAATTAGCTGCCATCTCGTGGTTGAAAGCATAAAGTGCACATTACTTTTATGCTGTTTTTCTAAGACCACAAACAGAGCCGTGGTAATATTTGAAGACTGAAATATAGAGATGTCCTTTAAGAAGAGGATCACTTATAAATCAGAGGTGATTATCTACACTGAATAAAAGTGGAGGAACTTAAAGAAAAGTATATCATCCTCTGCTGAACTATTTTAATATAACTGCAATGAAAGCAATCAAAGCTCAAGGTAGACTTTCTTAACATCCTCAAGCTTCTTTAAAAGTCAAACAAATTGAGGTTTCAATACCTTTAATTGAGACAAAGATTTTTAAACTGCTTTGTTGATCAAAACTAAAGCTTCAACATATTCAGTCTACCACTGCTGAAAAATACGATTTCATCCAAGTTAGAATACCCCTTCAACCTACTTGTTTGATGAGATAGAAGATATGACTAAGGTAAATAATGTCATCTTCCTGCTGAACAGGCATGTTATGGTGATTGATGGTACTAATTGAAGAATTTAACTACCATGAAGGAAGCCCAAGTGTAATTCCCTGTTCTGCTTTATAATAAGGCATTAGTCCAGGTTCTGTTTGTCTATTTCTTGCACTGCTAAGAAAATAAAACTCAACCTAAAATGCAACAAAAAATATTGAATATATATAAATAGATATATATCAATACTCAAAATAAATTAGTTAAACTTCTGTTTACAGGA
The DNA here is from genome assembly GCA_013399175.1 of Odontophorus gujanensis. Classification (NCBI taxonomy): domain Eukaryota; kingdom Metazoa; phylum Chordata; class Aves; order Galliformes; family Odontophoridae; genus Odontophorus; species Odontophorus gujanensis. The sequence continues at coordinate 342,980 of VXAB01012518.1, forward strand.
ATAGATAGGATGCTTGGGTCTTACCAAATAAGTACTAATTCAAACTCAATATCAGATTGACAACCATTACAGTGGAGATATTTCATAGAATAACAGTATTCTGAGGGATAGATGAATTTCAGTTCAAGTAATCATGCAAGTAATACATTTTCCATTTTGAGGACCTACAGAATCTCTCACCCTCTCTGCCTTTTTCCACTATCAGTTATTTGGACATTGTGCCCATCATATTCTTCACCCCCTAACACTGCTCAAATGTTCTTGCTACCTCAGGTAGCACTGTCTAATGAGAAGGATAAATCTTCAACATGTAATCTAAGAGTGAGAGAGAAAGTCCAGATTCTTTGGAAGTTGGAGACATGGCTGAAATTGAGTGGTTGTGAAAGAAACAAGTTTAAGAATCTCTGACCCTTGAAAAAGAAGAGCAGAGGAGAGTTTTTAAAACCAGCATGAGGAAAAGTTAGTAGCCATTGAAGAGCATGTGGTTGCAATCAATATAACCACCTGGATATAACGACAGGAACCCTGCATCCTCTAAATATGTGACAGAGAAGAAGCTGCCACCTGTCAAAGTGGAAGTCATAGCAGAAGGTAGGAAGAGGTACTGTCCTTTTGAACAGGTGGAAGAAAACAGAAAATTAAATAGAAATCCAAAACAAGTGCACACCAGCTTCTACCTAAGCATAAGTTCTATAAAACAAAGTTAGAGGAACTGGAATCCAATCCTTTAGTTAAGAAGTTCTCTAAGAGCAATAGAAGTTTAATATAAAGAAGCTATTATTGGAACACTGCACCATATAAATCAAGGTATTTACAATACGGGGAGGATAATAAAGCCTACATCAGTGTAAAAGAGCTCATGTTCAAACAGAAGCAAGGCCGATGTAATGACATTTCAGTAGTCATAAATAAATAGACATTGTACAGGATATTGCTAGTAGCGATCAGTGGCACCCCTGTGGCAGGAAGCACTATCAGCAGGGAACTTCAGAGGTCTCCGTGCCCACTAGGAAAATATCATCACACAATTTCACTGAAAATAAAACAGTAAACACAAGCAGCCAAAAAAATAAAATGCTTCTAGACAACATGCAAACATCATACTAGAAATGCAGAGCAACTGCACAGTTTCTACCAGAAACACCTGAAGAAGTCCAAGTAAGCCAGCACAGTTAAATGACAGTAAAAGCAAAAAAGACAACTGCCCACAGTGAAGTGATATAAAAAAAAATCCTTTTCTGTAAAAGGGAGAGACATCTGTAACAATCCAGTGAGTTTAACTGAAGGGTTTAATAAGCATTCATATAAAGAAGCTTGATGTAAATGACCTGGATTCACAAAAAGTTTTTACAAAGATTCATTGTCAAATGATTTTAAAGGGAAATGATCCCTTAGGGAAAGAACTTGATTAATTGGTAGGATAGGAATAAAATGAAGAGCAAGTTCTTGCACCAAGAAGAGATCATCAGTGGAGCTTTCCAGGCAACCATGCTGTTCAAAGCACTTGGGTGGAAAAGGGAAAAGCTGTAAGAACAACAAAGACTTAAATGAAACTTATTTATTCAAGGAACTACCACAAAGAATTATACAGTCTTTCAAGACTGAACAACTCCGCCCTAAAGTAGCTGATGAAAATGCAGTGAGATAAACATCAACAGAAGAACCTTGATCCTGATTTCACATATTAATTGATCATCTCTGGTCATTACTATCATAAAGTCTACCTTTGTAAACAATGGATAAGTAAATTATCATCCTAGATAAGGACTTAGTTACAGGTACTTAAGAATACATAAATGGAAAACCAGGCCTCAAACTGTCCAGTTAAGATTAAGATTGTATTTTCCCCTCTGTTTTCTTTCCAGTTCTCTTTGTTAAGTTGTTCTGAAAAGAAAGCCATGAATACTCAATGCTCACTAGATAGAAAATAAAATAACCTTGAGTTCTGAGTGTGAGAGTTGTTTGGGTTTCAACAGGTTCTTTTCTAAAGGCCAGGTCGGATGGGGCCCTGAGCAGCCTGTTATGGTGGATGGCAGCCCAGCCCAGTGCTGGGAGTTGGAACTGGGTGAACTTTAAGGTCCCTTCCAACTTATTATTTTTACCATATTAGTCTTTATTTTCCGTTTAAAGACTGGGTAAGCAACTGGAGCAGCACCCAGACATGTAAGATGCAGAAGCTTAGATTGACAGCAAATAAAATGTTCAGTACTCGAAACACCCCAAACCAAAGTGCTACTGCCAGGATAATCATATTAAATGAGAGCCTAGTTCGAAACAGCTGAAATTGAAAGGTTACCAACATCTATAACTATCAGATTTTGTAATTACACTAATTAACAAGTTTGAGTTGTAGTTTTCTAAAACAAATTCCTAATATATATTCTCATAATCGGAATACTAAGGAAATGTCATCAGCCAAAGCCATACTGTCAAATGTCATAGTCCTTGAGTTATACTATCAACTTGCAAGTACTCAGTTCCTTTAAAAGCTTTTACTTCAGGTCTTGTTTGCTATATACCATGGTTCTCTAGATTTATGCAGATTAGAACTGTGTTCCATCAAGCTCTCTATTCCACATGTATTTGTTCATGCTAGCTTCTTCACCCCTCTATCTCACAGTAATGTATTGCTACACTACAGAGCAGTGTAAATTCCTAATCCAACCTAAGCATACTTTCTTTCTGCAGGAATCTCCTTGAGATGTGCTGTTTATCACCATTTCTCTATAAGAATTGATCATCTCACTCTACGATATGCAGAAAAGTCAGTACAGTACCGGAAACATAGTAAGCATATCCTTATCCTTCCTAGAGCTAAAATTTCAACTTCTTAATCAGTGTAACAGAAGCTGTAGTTCTGTATTCCCAAAGATTGTTTTGTCTTTATGCCATGTGAGGTCAACAATTCTACACTAAGAGGTGCTGTTGGTGTATATTTTCTAGAAAGCCAAGAAACATTTCATCCCCACCATCTGCAGAATTTCAGTATTTAGCTTCAAGAAAAAATACTATTTTTATTGTAAAGAACTGCTACTTTTCTATGCAGCATGTAGTGTTAAGCCAAGTGGCATTTCTGTTCTATCTGCTTAATGTTTGGAGATAACATCCTCTCCAGCGGGCTTTAATCAGACCACACCAGCCTGAACAATTGTGTCTTACAAAAATGTTGCTTTCACTTTTCCACTTCCATGGGTATCAGAGGCAGCACTTCATCTGTACAGCCAAGAGCTGAAGAACTAGTATGACTGTTTTGGATCATGTCTCTGCTCCACAACTATATAGGCATTTCACAGTCTAAAAGAGTTAGCTACACTTTGTGGGTCTGAGATGGGTCTCCAAGACTTAACATTTCTCTATTAAGTCTAAGACTGCACCAAGTCTAACAAACGCAGATGATTCCTATAGACATGTTTCTAAAAGTTGAAACTTGACTGATTTTTTGCTACTATGCAAATCATGTAAGATAATACAAAAATTGACACATAACAGATTGCAAGTAGCTTGTTATTAATAACAAAATGCTCATTTTAATAGCTTTTGTTTCCATGGAACTACCAACAAAAAAGCTTATTGTTTAAAAGCACACATTTTTGTCTGGTTATCAGTAGCAACCAGACAAGACCACTTGATTCTGGCCAGGCAGCTCAGATTTAGTTGCCAGCACTAGAAGCTCAGACAAATGCACATAGAAGCAAAAGAATTTAATCAAATGAATTTTTACATCCCTTTCATATGCAACACCAACATCTTGATGCTGTTAATTACTTTGTGCTGAATTCGGGCATTTCCACTGCACACATTCAGCAGCACTTCTGCACTGCAATCAAAGCTTGTTCAGACACAGCTGAAGTATATTGCTCTATTTTTTATTTTTTTTTTTTACAGCTCCACTCACAGCTGCACTGAGCTCACAAAACTAACTCCTATGACCTACGGGTCACAAGACAATTGTGCCTCATACTGGAGATCTGGATGCTAGCTAAGCGCCTAACACATGCTGACTCACATTAGGTAAGGCAGACCATGTAACAATCACAGAATCATAGAATGGTTTGGGTTGGAAGAGACCTTTAAGATCATCTAGTTCCAACCTTTCTCCTATAGGCAGGGACACCTCTCACTAAACCAGGTTCTCAACGCCCCACCCAGCCTGGCCCTGAGTGCTTCCAGGGAGGGGGCATCCACAGCCCCTCTAGGAAACCTGTTCCAGTGTCTCACCACCTTCACAATAAATAATTTCTTCCTAATATCTAGTCTAAATCTACCCTCTTCCAGTTCAAAGCCATTTCACCTCATCCTGTTGCTACATGCTCTTATAGAAAGTCCCTCCCCTGCTGCCCTGTAGGTACCCTTCAGGTACTGAAAGGGCACAAGGTCCCCCTGAAGCCTTCTCTTCTCCAGGCTTATGAGTCCCAGCTCTCTCAGCCTGTCCCTGTAGAAGAGGTGTTCCAGCCCTCTGATCATCTTCGTGGCCCGCCTCTGGACCCACTCCAACAGCTTGATGTCCTTGTGTTTGGGCCCTCAGAACTAGATGCAGTACTCCAGGTGGGGTATCACAAGAGCAGAGGGGCAGAATCATCTCCCTCGACCTCCTGGTCACATTTGTTTTGATGCAGCCCAGGATACGGTTGGCCTTCTGGGCTGCAAGCACACATTGCTGACTCATGTTGAGTCTTTTATTAGCCGATAACCCCAAAACCTTCTCCTCAGGGCTGCTCTCAAGCCATTCTCGGCCCAGTCTATATCTGTGCTTGAGACTGCCCTGACCCAGGTGCAGGACCGTGCACTTGGCCCTGTCATTCTTTATGATGTTGACACAGGCTCACCTCTCGAGCCTGTGCAGGTCCCTCTGGATGGCATCCCTTCCCTCTAGTGTGTCAACTGCACCACTCAGCTTAGTGTCATCTGCAAACTTGCTGAGGGTGCACTCAATTCAACTGTCCATATCACCTACAAAGATGTTAAACAGCATCAGTCCTAGAACCAATCCCTCAGGAACACCACTTGTCACTGGTCTCCACTAGGACACTGAGCCTTTGACCACAACTCTCTGAGTGCAGCTATCCAGTCAGTTCCTTATCCAGTGAGTGATCCACCTATCAAATCCATTTTTTCTCCAATTTGGCTACCAGGATGTCATACAGGACACTGTCAAATGCTTTGCACAAGTCCAGGTAAATGACATCAGTTCCTCTTCCTTTATCCACTGATGCTGTAACTCCATCAGTTAGTCAGGCATGACTTGCCCTTGGTGAAGCTGTGCTGGTTACCACCCATCACATCATCTTTATTTTCTACATGCTCTAGTAGGGTCTTCAGGAGGAACTGCTCCATGATCTTGTCAGATACAGAGGTGAGACTGACTGGCCTATAGTTTCCCGGCTGCAAATAACCGGTGCACAACATACCTACACCATCATGGATTTTAAGAAAAAGTTACTGCCATTATGCTTTATCAGAAAAGCGATTACTCCATCAGAAGTGTTCATTAAAACAGCCCAGTTTGGAAGCAGCACTTCTCCCATCTCTGCGTATGTACACAAAGCAGAAAGCCAGGACTGCTGCTGACAACCCAGAGCCCCATGGGTCTCACATGCTCAGCTGACAGCCTCCTCCCTGCATGCTTTGGACAGAGAAGCCCAGACAAGGGGACAATCCACAGATGTCCACCTAATTCAATCTCCTTCTCCCTCTGTGGAGTACAATTTTTGGCTATCAGGAAATTCGCTACCGAATTTAACACAGTTCTGGTACAGTTTGACTGACAGAGATCTTTGCTACAAGGAAACCTTTCCAGTATTAATCATAACACATACTTCATTACAAATGAACAATTCTTTGAAAGCCTGTCCTGTGTCTATTGTGCATATTTGCACAATTTTTCGGCTACTGAAAAATGAAGTTAGTAGGCATTGTTGACATTCTTTTAGCCTGATTCTGACAAAGAAAACTTTCTTTTCTATTCTCGGGAAACATCTTTTGCATGTTCTTGCATGCTTTGATATTCAGTAATTGCATCCAATGTTTAACTGCCACCAGTAAGCAAGTAGATATTTTGTAATCAAAATCATCCAATCACTGCTGGAAACATACACACACAGAGAAGTAAAAAAAAATAAAATAAAATTATTTATTTTCATTGCATATTTAAAAATAGGGCCTGTCTTTCCATACATTTTTAATTTTCACTTTCCACTGCTGAAACCATCTCTGCTTTCAAAAAAGGTTACTGACAAACACTTGTCATAGTCTTAGATATTTACCTATATTTCTTTTCCTTATTTTCACTTCATTTTATTTCATCAAATCCTTCTTCCCTGCATTCCTTATTTTACATCTGGTATTTAGCAATTCTAAGTGTCTTCATTTTCTTTTCCGGGGAAGGTGGTGATACTAGAATTACATATTTCCANCCTCAGAACTAGATGCAGTACTCCAGGTGGGGTATCACAAGAGCAGAGGGGCAGAATCATCTCCCTCGACCTCCTGGTCACATTTGTTTTGATGCAGCCCAGGATACGGTTGGCCTTCTGGGCTGCAAGCACACATTGCTGACTCATGTTGAGTCTTTTATTAGCCGATAACCCCAAAACCTTCTCCTCAGGGCTGCTCTCAAGCCATTCTCGGCCCAGTCTATATCTGTGCTTGAGACTGCCCTGACCCAGGTGCAGGACCGTGCACTTGGCCCTGTCATTCTTTATGATGTTGACACAGGCTCACCTCTCGAGCCTGTGCAGGTCCCTCTGGATGGCATCCCTTCCCTCTAGTGTGTCAACTGCACCACTCAGCTTAGTGTCATCTGCAAACTTGCTGAGGGTGCACTCAATTCAACTGTCCATATCACCTACAAAGATGTTAAACAGCATCAGTCCTAGAACCAATCCCTCAGGAACACCACTTGTCACTGGTCTCCACTAGGACACTGAGCCTTTGACCACAACTCTCTGAGTGCAACTATCCAGTCAGTTCCTTATCCAGTGAGTGATCCACCTATCAAATCCATTTTTTCTCCAATTTGGCTACCAGGATGTCATACAGGACACTGTCAAATGCTTTGCACAAGTCCAGGTAAATGACATCAGTTCCTCTTCCTTTATCCACTGATGCTGTAACTCCATCAGTTAGTCAGGCATGACTTGCCCTTGGTGAAGCTGTGCTGGTTACCACCCATCACATCATCTTTATTTTCTACATGCTCTAGTAGGGTCTTCAGGAGGAACTGCTCCATGATCTTGTCAGATACAGAGGTGAGACTGACTGGCCTATAGTTTCCCGGCTGCAAATAACCGGTGCACAACATACCTACACCATCATGGATTTTAAGAAAAAGTTACTGCCATTATGCTTTATCAGAAAAGCGATTACTCCATCAGAAGTGTTCATTAAAACAGCCCAGTTTGGAAGCAGCACTTCTCCCATCTCTGCGTATGTACACAAAGCAGAAAGCCAGGACTGCTGCTGACAACCCAGAGCCCCATGGGTCTCACATGCTCAGCTGACAGCCTCCTCCCTGCATGCTTTGGACAGAGAAGCCCAGACAAGGGGACAATCCACAGATGTCCACCTAATTCAATCTCCTTCTCCCTCTGTGGAGTACAATTTTTGGCTATCAGGAAATTCGCTACCGAATTTAACACAGTTCTGGTACAGTTTGACTGACAGAGATCTTTGCTACAAGGAAACCTTTCCAGTATTAATCATAACACATACTTCATTACAAATGAACAATTCTTTGAAAGCCTGTCCTGTGTCTATTGTGCATATTTGCACAATTTTTCGGCTACTGAAAAATGAAGTTAGTAGGCATTGTTGACATTCTTTTAGCCTGATTCTGACAAAGAAAACTTTCTTTTCTATTCTCGGGAAACATCTTTTGCATGTTCTTGCATGCTTTGATATTCAGTAATTGCATCCAATGTTTAACTGCCACCAGTAAGCAAGTAGATATTTTGTAATCAAAATCATCCAATCACTGCTGGAAACATACACACACAGAGAAGTAAAAAAAAATAAAATAAAATTATTTATTTTCATTGCATATTTAAAAATAGGGCCTGTCTTTCCATACATTTTTAATTTTCACTTTCCACTGCTGAAACCATCTCTGCTTTCAAAAAAGGTTACTGACAAACACTTGTCATAGTCTTAGATATTTACCTATATTTCTTTTCCTTATTTTCACTTCATTTTATTTCATCAAATCCTTCTTCCCTGCATTCCTTATTTTACATCTGGTATTTAGCAATTCTAAGTGTCTTCATTTTCTTTTCCGGGGAAGGTGGTGATACTAGAATTACATATTTCCA
>VXAB01012518.1:351296-425515 GCA_013399175.1 Odontophorus gujanensis
CCTAACACATGCTGACTCACATTAGGTAAGGCAGACCATGTAACAATCACAGAATCATAGAATGGTTTGGGTTGGAAGAGACCTTTAAGATCATCTAGTTCCAACCTTTCTCCTATAGGCAGGGACACCTCTCACTAAACCAGGTTCTCAACGCCCCACCCAGCCTGGCCCTGAGTGCTTCCAGGGAGGGGGCATCCACAGCCCCTCTAGGAAACCTGTTCCAGTGTCTCACCACCTTCACAATAAATAATTTCTTCCTAATATCTAGTCTAAATCTACCCTCTTCCAGTTCAAAGCCATTTCACCTCATCCTGTTGCTACATGCTCTTATAGAAAGTCCCTCCCCTGCTGCCCTGTAGGTACCCTTCAGGTACTGAAAGGGCACAAGGTCCCCCTGAAGCCTTCTCTTCTCCAGGCTTATGAGTCCCAGCTCTCTCAGCCTGTCCCTGTAGAAGAGGTGTTCCAGCCCTCTGATCATCTTCGTGGCCCGCCTCTGGACCCACTCCAACAGCTTGATGTCCTTGTGTTTGGGCCCTCAGAACTAGATGCAGTACTCCAGGTGGGGTATCACAAGAGCAGAGGGGCAGAATCATCTCCCTCGACCTCCTGGTCACATTTGTTTTGATGCAGCCCAGGATACGGTTGGCCTTCTGGGCTGCAAGCACACATTGCTGACTCATGTTGAGTCTTTTATTAGCCGATAACCCCAAAACCTTCTCCTCAGGGCTGCTCTCAAGCCATTCTCGGCCCAGTCTATATCTGTGCTTGAGACTGCCCTGACCCAGGTGCAGGACCGTGCACTTGGCCCTGTCATTCTTTATGATGTTGACACAGGCTCACCTCTCGAGCCTGTGCAGGTCCCTCTGGATGGCATCCCTTCCCTCTAGTGTGTCAACTGCACCACTCAGCTTAGTGTCATCTGCAAACTTGCTGAGGGTGCACTCAATTCAACTGTCCATATCACCTACAAAGATGTTAAACAGCATCAGTCCTAGAACCAATCCCTCAGGAACACCACTTGTCACTGGTCTCCACTAGGACACTGAGCCTTTGACCACAACTCTCTGAGTGCAGCTATCCAGTCAGTTCCTTATCCAGTGAGTGATCCACCTATCAAATCCATTTTTTCTCCAATTTGGCTACCAGGATGTCATACAGGACACTGTCAAATGCTTTGCACAAGTCCAGGTAAATGACATCAGTTCCTCTTCCTTTATCCACTGATGCTGTAACTCCATCAGTTAGTCAGGCATGACTTGCCCTTGGTGAAGCCGTGCTGGTTACCACCCATCACATCATCTTTATTTTCTACATGCTCTAGTAGGGTCTTCAGGAGGAACTGCTCCATGATCTTGTCAGATACAGAGGTGAGACTGACTGGCCTATAGTTTCCCGGCTGCAAATAACCGGTGCACAACATACCTACACCATCATGGATTTTAAGAAAAAGTTACTGCCATTATGCTTTATCAGAAAAGCGATTACTCCATCAGAAGTGTTCATTAAAACAGCCCAGTTTGGAAGCAGCACTTCTCCCATCTCTGCGTATGTACACAAAGCAGAAAGCCAGGATTGCTGCTGACAACCCAGAGCCCCATGGGTCTCACATGCTCAGCTGACAGCCTCCTCCCTGCATGCTTTGGACAGAGAAGCCCAGACAAGGGGACAATCCACAGATGTCCACCTAATTCAATCTCCTTCTCCCTCTGTGGAGTACAATTTTTGGCTATCAGGAAATTCGCTACCGAATTTAACACAGTTCTGGTACAGTTTGACTGACAGAGATCTTTGCTACAAGGAAACCTTTCCAGTATTAATCATAACACATACTTCATTACAAATGAACAATTCTTTGAAAGCCTGTCCTGTGTCTATTGTGCATATTTGCACAATTTTTCGGCTACTGAAAAATGAAGTTAGTAGGCATTGTTGACATTCTTTTAGCCTGATTCTGACAAAGAAAACTTTCTTTTCTATTCTCGGGAAACATCTTTTGCATGTTCTTGCATGCTTTGATATTCAGTAATTGCATCCAATGTTTAACTGCCACCAGTAAGCAAGTAGATATTTTGTAATCAAAATCATCCAATCACTGCTGGAAACATACACACACAGAGAAGTAAAAAAAAATCCTGCAGAAAACAATAACGCCATTGTTTTCTGGTTTTCAGCAGTGAAATTGCATTGCTCAATTGTGGAGGGAACCCTCCTTTACTGTAGATTTCTACACCTCATTCACCAAAAAGCATATGATGCTAAAATGTAGTATATTTGGGTAACTGAGAAGTTATATCACCAAGTCACATTGTCAAATAAATAAATAAAGAGAGAAAAAAATGCACTTGCGAATATAGAACTAATCCTAAAGATACACAAAAGTCTCCAGCCCATGAAGGTATTAAACGATTAAATGTTAAATATAATTAGACTGTACACTCAAGTAAAACATAAAAATGACTATACAATTCCACAGCTAGATATCCATAAAACCATAAAGAAAATGAGGCAGTCAGATTTTCACCTGAATAACGCTGTGATAAAAATGTGACTTTTTAATTGGTTATCTTGTGATATTTGCAGTTGTACAGAAACATTAGCTTGGATGCATTTTGGAGTTGCTGCAAAAATAAGTGATGTTATTTGTGCTGCTGTAATACTACGGGAATCAAAGTGAATCCAACGATCCGTCAACACTGTGAGCTATGTGCATGGCCAGGAAGGGTGATCAAGTTTAGCTTTATCAATAATGAAAGACTGCAAGCTTTCTCACTTTTATGTGGATTTAGTGCCTAATCAAAACAAAAGGTTAAAAAAAAAGTTTTTATTCAACATCAACTCTTGAAAAAACTTCTTTGTACAGGTAATCATTTGTTTTGATCCTAACCATAGTACAGATGAGAACAACAGAGCTACAGTTGTGAGTACACAGAATAATAGAATCACAGAACAGCTTAGGTTGGAAGCAACCTCAAGGCCTGTCCAGCCCCAACCAGTGCTGTGGGCAGGGCTGCCACCCACCGGGTCAGGCTGCCCAGGGCCCCATCCAACCTGGCCTTGAGTGCCTCCAGGGATGGGGCACACACAGCTTCTACAGGCAGCTGTGCCAGCACCTCATGCTATCTGAGTTAAGAAATTTTTCCTACTGTCCAACCGAAGTCCCCTCTCTTTTAGCTTAAAATCAGACCCCCTTGTCCTATCACCATCAGGCCCTATAAAAAGCCAGTCCCCATGCTGATGATAAGCTCCCTTCAAGTACTGGAAGGCATCAAATGAGGTCTCCCTAGAGCCTTCTCTTCTCCAAGCTGAACAAGCCCAACTCTCTCAAGCTTTCTCCACAGGGGAGGTGCTCCACATCATATCCTCTTCTCTCCCTAAACCATCCCCGTCCATTTCTCCTTTGCTGTGAGAGCTAATGTTTATTAGCCGCTAAGCTATACGGAACAAGCACAGAAAAGCAGCACATACGCGATGCGTCGTCCCAACGGGACGCAAACTTCACTTCCCACTTCACTTCCCAAGTCCGCCCCATCAGCACTACACAACGCAGCCCGGGGCTGCCCACGGGATACCGTTTGCTTCTCCCCTTTATCTTCGCCACTCCACCCCATCAAGCCCCATCACGCGGCGGGATCCTGCCCGCGGCGCAGCCCCCGCACCTGCACCTCCTTGCAGCTCTCTAGCGGTGCCGCGGCCGAGCCGGGAGCCTCGTGGCGGTAGCCTGACCCCGCGGGGGTCTGCGCCCCGAGAAGGCGCCGGGCCGAGCGGATGGCAGCCCGGCCCGGCCGCTGCCCTGCCGCCGCCATCGTCCGGCCAACGTTGCCATGGCGAGAGGCTTTGCTGCCGACCCCGCAGCTCCGCGGTGTGGCGGGCTTGAGGCTGCCGTCACCATGTGGCGCTGTGGCGGTAGAGCCGCGGTGCCAGGTGCTGGGGAGCCTCGCAGCGACTGCGCTAGGGTGTTCTGTGAGGGGAGAGAGGCCTGGTTTAGTCGCAGTAATAAATCCTGCTGAAAGCCTATATCAGGTGTAGCCCTAGCATCCAGGACGTAGCGAAAGGATCCCTGTCTTTTAACATCTCATTTTTAGTGACTACCAAAAGTCCGCATTTCTGTAGTCCTCACAGCTGCCATTACTGAGGCTGAGGAAAGCGAGGAGAACCGGGGAGCTAACAGCTTCAAACACTGCTCTTCTAACTGCAGAACAAAACAACAATGAAATGGAGCATGCTTGGGTACTACAGGTGTACCTAACAGCCTTCTCCTAACTGGGTGACGTGGTGAGGGCTGCCCTCCAAAATGGCTGGAGGGTCTCTTTTTTGCAAGTTCCTCTCCCAAAACTTGCAAGTGAAAATAAAGATCTCTGACACCTGGTTACACAGGGGAATTTCTTAATCACTTATCTACAAACCAAGTGTGTTCATAAACAAAGGGGTGGCCAAGGAGATCTCCATCCCCACAGCCTCTTGACAGGAGGAAGAAGTTACAATGATACATAACAGTACAGAAGGCTATCTAAGATTAAATATACATGAACAGCAGAATAAATATATGCAACCTGACACTGAGGCATTAGCAGCTTTTGCTCACCTGGAATCTGTGCCCATACGACAGCTGAAAACTAAGAGTGAAGAGCAGACAATAGATTCAGGAGCAGCAAAAACTGAAGTTCTTTTATAAATTGGTAAGAAACCCAAGCCCAGGCCTGAGGCTGATATTTCACCATCTCTTTCTGCCCCTGTTGATGCAATTGGAACTGTGGAATTGGGAGTTTATCTTTCAGTGGAAATGTGCATACACAGGACTGCATCGGTAGAAACTCAGTGTCTTGGCCCGGCCATTCCTAAACATTCTCTGACAGGAATTTCAAGCTTGCTCTTAAAAATTTCAGAAACGTAGGGACTATACAAACCACCCAGAGTGCCTGAACCAGTTCTCATTTTGTCCATTTCATTAGTTTGTTACTAATATCAATTATTCCTTCAGAGTAAACGTTTTGTCATATGTTCTTCAGTGACTAGGCAAAAAAAAAAGACCTTCCTAATCATAATTTTTAGCATGTTGTGAGTTAGGCCTGAGAGGACAGATAAACCCCACACACCTGTCCTTTCACTTCCCTTCCATGGAAAATGTTTTCTCCCTCCATTTTTCTTTTTTCTCCTGGAAAGAAGTTGATTGGTTTCACCAAGGGTTAATGATTTCAGCATTTCTTTGGAATTCCTAGATTCTGTTCTATATGATTTATCAGTTTGCCAAGTCCTGTTGCTGAAACATGACATGTGAAGAATGTCCATAGAAGCCATAGAGAAGAATGGACAGCTTCCTTGTATTGGTTCAAATATAACATTTTAAATCATTGGCAGACCCTATCTAGTATCTACTCTTTTTACTTTGGATTGTTTCCATACTCTTTTTGACACCCAAAGGTTTTGACATGCAGTTTTCTGACACGCTTTTGGAAATTCTTACAGATTTGATTTTTCCTTTTTGGAATACTTTAGATTACTCTACAAAGTTTCAGAACTTTTCTTTCATGCTCTGCATCTTTAATGAAAACTATTTTGAGTTGCATTCCCTTCCTCTGATACACATCTGGATCAGCTCTCCCAGCTTGATACTGTATGTGAATACAAATTCTCAGTTCCTTTCTGAGCAACGTCCTAGATAGTCAGGCTCCTGTAATACCTTGCGCAATATCTTTCCAGAGTTTCTTTGAAAATAATTTATAGCTTGTCCTTTAACATGTTCTTTTTAGCAGCTGCCAACATTCATCATAGTAATATTATCTAGATTGCATCTATCTCATTCCTAAAAAATATGTTACGTATATATAATGAGAGTTGTGTTAGAAAACTTGCTGTAAATCAGTTTCCATTAGGCGAATACATGCCTGTTAAGTGGTGGAACTGTCAAGGAAGATAACTGGCTTGATTTAACCTCAGTCCTTTTTGAAAAATCCGTGCGGTATATTTTCTTCCCGTCTTGTCCCTTGAACTACTAGAAAATGATAGCATAATTATTTGTTCTAGTAACACTGAGAGTTCTTCTTTCATTATTCCTAAGTACATTTACTGTACCTGACATTTTTTAAGTCCCCTTTCATTACAAATACATGCATACATACCTGATCTTGTTTTGGAGATTGTTCTCAATCAAAGGCATATTTCATTTCCTGGGCTGTTTTTTTTTTTCTTTGTTCATTTCTTTTGGTGTGCAAGTGTGTGTGATTTTTGTGTGAGACAGGGTTGGGTTTTTCTGTTGTTGTTGGGGGGAGATTTGCTTTTTTGTAATATCTCCAAATGTTGTAAATATTTCACAATATTTCTTGAATGTGATTCGTTTCTATTATGGCTGTATTTTTACATACACCTTTTTGTTCCAAACTTGTCATATGTAGTAATGTATAAGACCAAAGAAAAAAATACTAAATAGTGTGGTGTTCCCTAAGCCACTCACTAGTTGTTTGCTATATCCTTTGTTCATTTTGTATCATTCCCTGTTGATTTTCTCTCTTCTTGGTTTGCTTGTTATAAACATCTTTATATTTTGCACTCCTCCTTAGCACTAAGATTTTCTCTATAATTATTTGTAACTCTTGGGACAAACATATCTTATTATAGTCTCCTCATTGGGATTCTATTATCAGTAAGGGTAATGAAGGTTACATTGTAACATGGAATTACAGAAGAGCTGAAGCTGGAGAGGGCGTCTGATGTCTTGTCTATTTCAAGCCCCTTCTCAGAGCAGGTCCACAAGAATATATTGCCCAGGACCATGTCCTGTTGAGGTTTTAATACCTCTATTGGTGGAGACTTAAAACATCTTGGCAACCTGTTGCATTGCTTTTCCACCTCATAGTAATTTTTTTTCTATAGTTGAGCAGAATTTTCTGTATTTGTATTTGTGCCCACTGCTTCTGGTGCTGTTCCTGGGCACCACTGAAAAAATCCTGGTCATGTCTTTTTTGTACACTTTCTTTAGGTGTTTAGACACATATATAGGATCCCTCTGATCCTGCATTTTGTTCACAGCAACTGCAAGCAACCCTACAGGATTACAGAGGAGTGGCTGGAAAGCTTGCCTGACAGAAAGGGACCTTGGTGTGCTGATGGACAGTCAGCTGAGTAAGAGCCAGTAGTGAGCCCAGGTGTCCAAGAAGGTCAGTGGCATCTTGGCCTGTATCAGGAATGGTGTGGTGAGCAGGACTAGGGAAGTAATCCTTCCTCTGTACTCAGCACTGGTGAGGTCCTACCTGAAGTACAGTTCATTTCATTTTTTTTTTTCTTTTTTTGTTTTGTTTTGTTTATTTTTGGCTCCTCGATACAGAAAGGTTATTGAGATTCTGAAGCAGGTCCAAAGAAGGGCAACGAGGCTGGTGAAGGGCCTGGAGAACATGCCCTGTGAGGAGCGACTGAAGGAGCAGGGGCTGTTCAGTGTGGGGAAAAGAAGATTGAGGGGAGACCTTATTGCTCCTTTAAAATACCTGAAAGGTGATTGCAGTGAGAGCAGGGTTCGCCTCTTCTCACTGGTGACAGGACAAGGGAAAATGGCCTCGAGTTGCATCATGGGAGGTTTAGGTTGGATATAGGGAAAAACTTACTTACAGAAAGGGTTGAATACAGAAAGCGCTGGAATAAGCTCCCCGGGGAGGGGGTTGAGTCACCATCCCTGAATGAAAACCATCTGGATGTGGTGCTCGGGAATATAGCAGTGGGTTTTTAGAGTTAGGATGAGTTGGAGTTGATGATCTTGAAAGATTTTTCCAACCTGAGCAATTCTATGGTTCTATGATTCTATGAACCTTCTCTTCACCAGGCTGAGCTCTTCCAGCTTTCCAAGCCTCTCCTCATATGACAGGTGCTTCAGTTCATTAATCATCTCTGTGGCTATTGCTTCACTTATTCCACTATGTTCATAAGTCTCTTGCACTAGGGAACCAAGAAATGGGCACGGTACTCCCATTTCTAAGATGTAGCTTCACTATGTGTGAGTCAAATGGAAGGACCATGTCCCTTGACTTGCTGGCGGTGTTCTTCCTAATGCAGATCATGATGCATTACTGCAAGAGTGTACTTATGGCTTATACTCCACGAGGAACGACAAGTCCTTATCTTCAAAGTTGCTTTCCAGTTGATCAGTCCTTGGATTGTACATGGCATTATTTCTCCCCAGGTGTAGAATTCGGTATATCGTTTTGTCAAACTTTAGGAAATTCCTGTTGGGCCCTATCTCCTGCCTGCTGAGGTTCTGCAGAAGGATGGCATAGCCACCTTGTGTATCGCCCCTACTCTTTTCTCCAGGTGCTCAATCAGTGGTTCAGGCTGTGACCCAGCAGTTCCCGTACACCTGTCTATCTCAGTTAGAATTTATCTAGTCCATACTGTATCAGTCTGTCTGTGAGGATCTTACAGGAGAAAGTCCTATAATAACTAAAGTGTCACAGTAGAATCAAGATAAGTAACAACCACTGCTGTCCTCTCATCTAGTGAGCTATTCATGTCATTGTAAATGGATTCCAGGCTGTTTTTATAAGCACAGTGTTGCTGCTTACAAAAACAGAAATCTATTTTATTGAGATAACTATTAGCATGCATTTCCATAACTGAAGATTATTGTGCATGCTTTACACGTATTACCTACATAAAAGCTTTAAGCATACAAGTATTTTCTGTTCCAAATTTAATTTGTAGGAAAAACAGCATTCCAGATATTGCTTTACAGTTCTGGGTTGAATGATTGTTCAGATGTCGGAATGAAAGGATTGTTCAGACGTCATACTCTTGCTCATGTGTCTAAGCATACTCAAGACAGCCTTTGACATATTTAAATCTGTCAAGTTTTTAAGATACTGAAGACTTTCAAATCTTATCCTGTTTTCCATTATCCTTTTACTTGAATCCAGCAAAATAAAAAAGAACTGACCAATCTGGTTGCTTCTACCTGAAGCCCTGAAAAAATGAATTAAATCAGATTAATCTGTTTTCCTATTTATATAAACCGACCACTAGAGGGAGAGACGATCCCAAACACTTGAATACATCTAATCCTAGCTGGAAGAGGATCTAAATCCAAGTCTGCTTTCTGTCACCATGACCACAAGTTCAAAATCTACTTTTTCCTTTAAAGTACAAACGTTCAGTTACAATGGCTGCTTTTCTTTCCGTGTACTGTGACCATGAAAGAAAATCTAATGGTATCTTATTGATAATGGTGATGCTACCCACTTTTTCACCTCTACCTATGTCAGCCAAATTAGAGTGGTTCTATAGCAGTTGCTAGACCACAGTATTCAAGGTAAGGCAGTCTTGTATTGTATCCCAAAGCAGTCAAAACTAATGGTTCTCCATAGAAGAACATTGTAATTTTCCATATTTCTGACGTCAGTAAACTTAATCAAACAGAATATAACTATGATAAAATCTTCAACTCACACATCCATGGTCACATTTGACTATGTGAGGAATTACTTTATATTTTATTATAATTCATTAGACAAATTTATAAGACTGATATGAAATTTTACTTTCTTACAATTCCTGAAAGGCAATCTGTCAAACAAAATGAAGGAAGATGCACTTTAGCAGAGTCCTGTGCATCCGCATGCCATTTGGGCATTCCAGGAGTTCCCTAGTCTCATTTGTTTCCCCATCAATCAAGGCAGGGGAATGGCAGGCCTGCGGAGACTTAATGTCCACCACAATTATGATCATAATCTTAGTAAAGGAAAGAAAGAACATTTTGTCCTTTAGCATCCAACAAGTGACCAGAAGGAACAACAAGATGATTTTTTTTATTATTTATTCATGATTTTTTGACTGGGTGATGTAAGCATCTGGAACTTTTCTCTGTTCTCTTTGAAAATAAACCAGTAATTTATGTGCCTCTTGGACATGACTATCAGATAGCAAAAATTAGTTTACATGCATTTATCAGAGAAGGAAAAATAGATATAGATGGGCATATCAATTACATCTAAGCAATAAACATAATGAGAAATTGTAATTGTTGTCTGAAAGGTCAAGAAGTAGCCACTGGAAATTGTCACTGGTGTTATAGTCAGTCTCAGAAGCAGATCAGATGTTTGAGCTTATAACTCGTGAAACATACCTTAAGAAGAAAAGAAGAAACTACCCCACTGGTAAAGTTATAAATCTGATACATGATGGAAGGACATTGATAATAACATAAAGTAGCAGCCATGCTGTGAAGCTGTGCTCTCCTGTCCCTCCTTATGGGTTCTCTAAAAACAAGACCCAACAGCCAGAGTAAGGAAATATGGTAGAGCAATGAGAGCAGCAGAGCAGTGCTTGTAGAACTCACTCAAAAGTATTCATGTTGGGAAAGATGAGAGGAAGCTCCAAATTAATTAGTGTTGTTCCTGAGGGGTTGAGAGCCTTTTCATTAGGAAAACTGTCTGGTAGCAGGAATGGTTGTTGTTACAGTAGCTATAATTGATGTGATGGGAGGATATGAGAGTCTGTATGTGATTGCTTTCCGGCTGCTAAAGTAAGCCTCTAAAAAAAACCTTAAATATATTACATTTAAACAAAGGAGAAAATATATAAATATCTTCATGACTGTGACCATCAAACAAATCCCATTACTCACATTCAGCACTTCACTGCCAAGGAACATCATGCTAGACAAGAATACAAAGTCAACAAAGAGAAGGGGACAAAGTACTGGTTAGTGTGGAAGTCAATAAACTCAGAGAAAGTTAGAATTTAACTGGAGATAATTCATGTAAAATAACAGAAGGGAGCTTATCTGACAAATCGGACTGTTTTTGAAGAACAAAACTGAGTAACTGTGATCCTAATTTACCTGGTCTTTTAGAGCATTCTTCCCATGCGACCTCTTTAAAGAGCCTGTCATGGCCTCATTACAAAGTAGATAATTATTGTATTGCAAGGGTCTGTAACCACAGAAAAAGAGTTAGCTTGGATAGCAAAGGCAGAGAGCAATAGTGTAAAATAAGAATTTGAGCAGGAGAAGTATGAAGGGCTGTGTGCCACAGAGACCACTAATAACTGGGAGTGACTTCATTCCTCACATACACATCTTTGGCCAGGGTGAAGGAATATGGACATAAGGGAATGAAATCTGCTCATGACACATAACTGGGCAGAGATTCAACACAGGGGAAAAGAGTAATAAACATGAGAATGTCTTGGACAGACCTGAAGCAACAGGACATGTGTTACTTCTGTACTGTAACTGAGAGAAATGGTGACATTGAAGACTGAAGAGTAAAAATGTCATAGCGCTGCTTCTAAACTGTGCTTCTCGCAGACTTTTTACTGACCAAATACAATGAGGCAGAACAGCTGCTGGTACTAAGGATGGAAATCCTCAGGAGTTTAGTGCTGGGCACAAGTCTCGACATACCACCAAGTTCAGAAATTTTTTAAATCTTTTTTGAAAAATATTATGGATATAATCCTGATTTATTTTTTTATAACAGAAGTCAGGCCAAAAGAGAACATCATGTAGGAGTCCAAGCAAGCTCTCTTCAGATGCTTTGTAATTCTATCTGTTTTAAGTAGATGAAGCTCTACAAAAACTGAGCAAGAAGTTAAACAGAAAATTAAATGTTAAGGATGCTACCTTCATGCTGAATAGTCTATAGCTTTGATTGCTTAAAACTACTTAGCAATTGCATTTTGCTGTTTAACAAGAGTATGTAGAACATCTGCCAGAAAGTTCATTGTTGTGTCACAGAAGCCTCTTTGTTCATATTTTTAGATCTTCCAAATATTTGTTTACACACTTCCTGTGGTGAACATACCTTCTGTAACACTGCTTCTGCATCAGCCCACTCCCGATTTATTTTAGTATCCCCCAGCTGATGGTAGACAGATGGGTGCAGGTTGTGAGCAGAGGAATGCTGCCCTGCCTCTGATGGCAGTGAAAGGCATGCAGCTCGCCTCCCCCAAATGGCTCATGGGTGAGGGGCTAAAGTGACTCCCTTGGTCACCAAAAAAGTTAGAGACCGGCAGAAAGTTGAGGAAAGGCTGATAGTCTTGGATAGGAAGGTGCAAGTCACTGACAAGCTGTTTCTGAAGATTCCTGTCCCGAAGACATTGTTTAACGTAGAGGGAACAGAGATGCTTCTGTACAGTTATGCAATACTAATTTTAAAATCAGTGTATAATTTGTTCTGTCTGTAAACTTTTCCTACTATTCCTATCTCTGCCTTTGACTATGAAATTTAAATTCAATTCTTGCCTTCACAGACTGGGAGTTACATTTTGGATGAACACATTTTCGATTAGCTCTTTGTAAAATGAATGGAGTCTCATTCGCACCAATGTCTGCCGTATTTTTTGTGCGCAACACAAGCTGGTTTGGACTCTTATCCCTTCTCTTTTCTGACTGTGATGGTAGAAGATCCCTCCGTGCTAAGATACGCTTGTCTGTCTCTCCTGATTCAGGTGTCCTCCCCAGCCTCCCAGGAGGTCAGAGCAGCTGCAGGAGTGCTTCTGCAGCCAAGCTGTGCTGTCCATATCCAGCACATACAATTGGTGGGGCAGGAAGCGGAAGAGAGCCCTCTGAGAGCTTCACTCAGTGCCGCCAATTTAGATGTGGATGACTGAATTCCCTCGGTGTAGCAGAAGTCAAATCAAAGAGAAAGACACTAGCCTCACAGCTTTCTTTGGGAAATGTGGGCAGTCTCACAGATGAATGGTTTAAAAGACTGAGACTTTAGAAAACAGTGAATTTTAAGGTAGAAATTCTTCTAATGCTTCTAATGCTGTTTGTAAATTCAATTTATATTCACTGAGTCCTGTAACATACTGAAAATACTAATTGGCTTTTCCCCTATAAAAAGTACAATGTACTACTGCCTTTCCAAATAGAAATGCTGGGCTGACTTTCAGGAAATAAATGCTAGTATGAATACAAACAAATTTTAGTGTTTGTACATGAATGCATCCTTCATGTCTACCTACGTTCAAAATCATGGCACACACTAGTGATGGCAATCAGTACAAACCCAGGATACAATTTGGCCAGGTCCACAGGGAGGGTCTCATAAAACTGGATTTTTTGACTGTTTAATAAATCAGTGCTCAAACTTACAGTTGGCTCCTCCTATATTTCTCCTGCATCCTCTGGAAAGTCACACAAACACAGCTGTTTCCCATATTAGAGTGTCTTTGTACCTCAACAAACAGTAGAGGCTTCCTGTTGTCTTCTCCTCTGGTATACAGGATTTCAGGGCTCAGACAGAAAGCACTGCTGCCTGGCCATGTGCTCAGTCCCACGTGGCTTTCTGGCTCCTCCAGAACTACAGGGATTGAAAAAAATCCCATGCTTTCCTTCACAGCTTTGTGAGCACATGGAGACAACAGTGAAAGGGCCAGGAGAGAGGAAGCCAGAAAGAGAGCTAGTAGTCTACTGACAGTATGTCCTCTTGTATGAGTCTACCAGTTTTTGGTATTCATAATTGCTGATACAAAGTAGATAACCATAAGCAAACTAACCTTATATGAATAATTGTCAGTTATTTCTTTTATCTGTTGATTTGTACCTTGCCTAATAGTTGTTCCTATTATCATTTTCTAATTTTCTACTTGAATAATTTGTTATTCCTTAGACTAAGATCACTTTCAAAATCAGAATCAAGGAAATTGGGTTGGAAGGGACCTCAGACACCATTCAATTTCAATTCCCTGCTTTGGGCAGGGTTGCTACCCTCTAGACCAGGATACCCAGGGCCCTATTTCGAACGTTCTAGGAATGGGGCACTCACAGTTCTCTGGGTAACCTGTGCCAGTGCCTCACCACCCTCTGAGTAAATAAAAATATTTTATATGGGGTCTCACAAGAGTGGATTTGAGGACATTCATGTCCTCTGTCAACTGGCTCATGTTGAATCAATTAAGTTTCCAGCAACCAACACTCCCACTGTCCTTCTCAGGGCTATTTTCAGTTCATTCTTTGCCCAGCCCTTGTTTTGGCTTGGGGTTGTCCCAACCTTAGTGTAGGACAGTACACTTGGTCTTGATGAATTTCAACTCAATCTGAGCCTTGCTGAGTATAATTGTTCCTTATTTTTAACCAACTAAGATCATGTTGTTTGTCTGGAACACGTGCACATTCATAATGTCAGTATATATTTAGCAAATGACTATCATTACAATAAAACACTCCACTCAATTAAACACTGTGCTCGATGTTCACAGGACGGAACCCGAGGATAAACTGTATATATTTGATTATTTTAACATTTTATACGATGTGTTTACTGGTCACAGTTTGTTGCCTGAAGTTCTTGAACGTTACTGAAGTGTTGAAGGCTGCAGAACTGACAAGCAACTCACATGAAACACTGATGCAGAACTGGAATTCCATGGACAACTACATTTCATAATTCTCTTTGATTTTCCAGGTATAGATCTGCCCTCTCAGTACACACATCTGGGCTTACAGATATTGCTGTATTTTCATACAGAAAATCATTTTTAACGTTATATTCCATTGTATGAAATATTATGAAAATATTTCTATTCTCATAACATTAGATAGTATGTTTATTAAGCTGGCAATACTTACTTTGACAACACATTTAAAAGCTTAGTTTGTAACATACAGAAAAATACAACATAACAGCATTATTTTGAAGACAGTAATGTAGTTCTGTGTACATTCTGAACTTCCACTTAAAAAAAAAAATCTGCAGTGTGATAGATTAAGTAGCTCAGTAAAGAACAATGCTATTTTGACGGTATTAATATGATTTATATTTTAGCGTACCTGATTATTTCTGTTTCATAACATCAGGATAAAGTGGTCCAAAATTTGCTGGGCTTCTGTCCAGCTTTCCTTATTTTTCTTTGGCTGAGACAGGAAACAAAAGTACTAAGCTATTGTCTCAAATTGCGCAAGTGATTGCATTCTTTGAAAACCATTATCTGCATGAAATCTTTCATGGCAGGAAAATGCAAACAGAAAGAAATTCCTCCACAATGGAAGAAGAAAGACTATTTTCAGTGCTTGTTTTAAAGTGTGCAAGGTGCCACAAAAACAGTCAGTGGCCACTTTTGATTTCAGATTCATGCCCTGGCAGTAGGCTAATTTCTTTGGAAGAAGACTAAGGGTATGACAAAGTAAGGAAAAGAATGTTGTCTGAAATATCTGTAGTTAAATTTTCTTTCAGTCAGTTCATAATTTCTGAACAGAAAAATGCATGCATTTCAAGTTCAGAGAGAAAAACAGTGCGATGAAATACTGAGAAAATCACACCTGCCATTCACATCAGCACTTACTACCACTTTGGAAACATTTGCCTAACGAGAATATTGGACCATGAACTTTCTCTCATGCTGATGTACAAGACATTTTAAGCTGCCAGTGGATATTATGTTGTGACTCGCTGCAAAAGATGTCTAGCAGCAAAAATAAAACAGAAAACACAGTGGCCTAGATGCTAGAAGTTACAATTTTTCCACTGGACTTTTTAAAATGATTCATCTAAAGGCAAATGATTCAGACTGAGAGACTGACTTTCGTCAGCTTAGGTTGCTTCAGACATTCTGTCAGTATGTGACCTTCCTGAACTCAAGTGGGATGTCCCAAAAACTCCACATCTCTGAAGAAGAGGAACAGTGATATCTCCAGAGCTGGGTCACATCCTTATCTGCAGTGTCACAATGGTAGTTCTAGCAACTTGCATGACATATTTTAAAAAACAACAAATAAGGGGAATCCCACTTATATAAAATACTTCATCTTTCAGCTTCATAATGTTGCAGCATTTTTGCCAAAGTTAGAATACTCCTGGTGTACCAAGGAACTGCCGTACTTCATCTCTTTTCTCAAAAGACCATAAAATGCAAAAGTCACCTCAGTTTTCACTTTTCCTTGGCAAGCTGCTTTTATTTAAGACTTCTGGGCAGCCACACCTCCTTTCTCATTCACAGCCATCTTACTTTCTGCCCCTTCTGATGCTGTCTGTCTGCCAGTACCTGCTGTTACCTATTTAACAGCACTGCAGAATTCCACGTAGTCAAAAATTACAGTCTTTACACTTGATGATGACTTCTTTAATTTAATTTATGTCAGTGACATGATTGATCACCCTTTTTTACCACCAAGTGTCCCACTGTTCAAAAGAATAGACATTTTTTAGGACTTATTTCTCACTCAATTACCAAGGTAGGATAAAAATGAGAAAACTGATTTTCTGTGCCGTGTTTTCTTTCTTCTGCTGTCTTCAAGTATCTTTCATGCCTGTATGACAATATTGCAATCTTTAATAATTTATTCTGTTAAAATTCAACGTATCATCAAATGAAGGTGAATAAGCTAATTCTGAAGGAATTCATACCATCTGCTTGGTCACACTCTGCCTTCAAGAAATGCTGCCTTTGCAGCTATATTATTCATGATTTAAATGTATGTGTTCTGCCCTCATATATCAGGAGTGGTACACCTTCCCATAGATGTAATTAACTCAGTCTGGCCTGTGGCAAATCATGAAGTGGGTATGTCAGTCTGTGAGTGGCTGAGTAGTCTCACTCTCATCCTTCTGTGATACTTCATGGGCTCGGAAGCAGGCATGCAGAAAATGCTGCATTTTCAAGTTATGCTACTGACCATCTTGTAGATACTGATCTCTCAAATTGACTCTAAGACCAAAATACTATTTCAGAAAGATAACAACAGCATTGTAATGCTAGGAGGATTTCATTACTGAATGTATGAACTATCATTTTTTGTTTTATTGAATTAGGGTTCTCATTCTATGTTTGGAACCTAGTTTTATATAAGCACAAAATTACCACAGTTGTTGAGAGATAGGACAGTAAATGAGTGAGGCATTCACTTGATGAGGCACTGGCACAGCTGACCAGAAGAGATGTGGGTGCCCCATCCCTGGAGGCACTCAAGGAGAGGTTGGATGGGGGCCTGGGCAGCTCGGCCTGGTGTGTGGCAGCCCTGCTCATGGCAGGGGGTTGGAGCTCAATGATCTTTAAAATCCCTTCCAACCTAAGCCATTATATGGTTCTGTATGATTCAACAAAATAAAGTACTGAACTTCTCATAATGACATGATATGATACACTAATATTTATGCAGTAACATATGCTATGCTATCATTAGTCAAAAATTTTAGGGAAAAAAAATATATAAATAATGGGTGAAAAATACAGCTCTACTGAGATGGGTGTTGTTTTCTGGAACTGGTTTCCAAAGTGTGTGCCCCTACTGTTCTCTCTGTTTTCTCCTGAGGACCACATAAGTGTGGACAAGGCTGCTTGTAGCATCAAGAAATGCATTCATCCAGTGCACTGCATGGCTCGACAGGAGGCTGGCACATCCCAGGAGCTGAATGGGGAGCAGCGGTGGTGGCTGTGGGCTGGAAGCTAGCACTGGTGGCAGGGAAAAAAAAACACCCAGAATAAATACCCTCACTACATGTCTTAGATACGTTAGTCAGCTCAACAGTAAGGGAACAAAAATATCTGTTGTGAATACCCATGAAAAAAATATTAAAATAAAATGTTTTACTCAAAAAAGTTTGAATAAAGTAATTAAACCCTTGTAGTTTATTCACATCCTCAAAACTCCAGGAGATGTTTCTGAAAAAGAGTGGCTCTCAGAATGCCATAGCTCATTCATTTGGCTTTGCTGACTTCCAGGATGCAGAGAAACGCAGCAGATTTTTTAATAGTATTAATGTGTGGAGATTCTGTCACATCAGGGTGGACACACATGTACAAAGGCACTTTGTGTCCCACCTTCTTTGTACAGTAGTTGAGGCTAAAGTGGTTATTTAATTTGCATGTTTAGGAAATGATTATGTCCTTATCCAACAACAGATATTTCATACATGTACAAGAAGGCTTTTATTTTAACACTCAGAGAAAAATTCCTCTGGGACAGTGATTCCACAGACAGCAGAATATTGTTAGCATGATTAAGTGTGACTAAGAAGACTCTAATTTCTTTAAACTGTTAAATTACACAAACACATATCACGTCATATCTGTCATGTAAAGTAGTTGGGGAAAAAAAGGAAAACTGGGGAAGTGGCTATACATAGATACAAAAAATTCTGAAAAGCTTTCTAGGCTGAAGGATGACAGGGAAATGAAATAAAAATGTAATTGCAACATTGTGCATTTACTTAAACAGGTATCCCTTTTTTGTAATTATACTTCAGTTCTTAAATATTGGTTTTAACAGGTTATCTTACACCATTATTCAGAGAATTATGTATCAAATATGATGACCACAAACTTGTATGTCGTACAACAAATATCACTCATTTTCTCTATTCACAAAAAGGGATCAATACAAAACTAGAACTTAAAAAAAAAAACAAAAACAGTTACACAGATAGACAGAGAGAAACAGGTAGATAAAACTTGAGATCTATCGTACAACTTAAAAAGCCACACTATTAAATCCCTTTAGTAAGCTGTCAATGCTTTGTAGATCATAATTTTAGGGGGAAAAAAAAAAAGGGGGAGGAAAAACTATGTAATAATGGTGGTTAATCCATGGACTTACGCAACTACACGTGCAGCTGGGGCAATTTGTGATCCTTTCTGGGGCCAGAAGGAGCCCACTGATCACCTGTCATGTAGAGCTTAACTACCTCGTTATGCCCTGGGCATTGCAGGCGTTGACTCAACTGAGGATGAGCAGTTTTGCCCCAGAGCTGCAGGACCCATCCTAGACCTATGAGCTGGACTCTGGAGTTTATCTGGGTTTTGTTTATGCATTGTATTTGTGCATAAAGTTTTGCCTTGCTGTATCATGGAAGTATTTCCATCATCTCTGCTTACTGGTGTCATTAGGTGCATTAACTACTGAAGCTTTGTACTGAATGTTTGATCTCACTTGTTTTCTTAGCTCTCTTGTTCGTTTATTTGGTTTACCCATTCTCTCATGGCATGAACCAACACTACATTTAAGCACCAACCCTGTACGAGTTCAGTGAGATTTAGTACTTGCTTAGTGATGAGTCCATTGTGACAGTTTAGCTCAACCACATGCTCTAAGCAGAGCTCCAACTGTGAAAGAGGAGCCAATGCTTCAGTGGCATGAGCTACAGGATTTTATATTTCCAATTTCTGCCATACCAAGTCCCACAAAGAACTTAATTCTGTGTTGTTCATTGCTTCGTTTTTTGCTGGAATCAAAACTTACATTCGTGGTTACAGAACTAAATGTCTATTTTCAAATGTCCTTGTTCAAAGAGTGTGTTCATGAATAAAAAACTTCTGGCTGTTTGCTGCTGCATTCCAACACAGAGTGTAAGCAAGCAGACAAATTAAAGTGAATTGGAGCTTTCAGTCCCTTCTCCAGCACAGCCATCCCCGGTGAATTTAACTGAATAAATGAATAAATCTCTTCTTTTAAACAACCACTGAAAAAGAGA
The DNA here is from genome assembly GCA_013399175.1 of Odontophorus gujanensis. NCBI lineage: Eukaryota > Metazoa > Chordata > Aves > Galliformes > Odontophoridae > Odontophorus > Odontophorus gujanensis. Next base: position 370,685 of record VXAB01012518.1, read on the forward strand.
AAAAAAAATGAAAATAGTACCAGTGGCTGTTTAGCACTCACTATTCAGAAGTGGTCTGTGAAGAGCTCTGAGGCTCTAAATGAACCTCTCAGTGACTCAAAAAGGACTCCTTAAACAATAGGGAATGTACACAGTTCTCCACAATGGTAACCATAAACACACTGGATATGTTGGATTGGTTTTTGTTTATTCTGTTGCTCTTTCACATCCTTCCAGCATTTAATAACATCTAGGAAGCTTTGTATGTCTGTCATGTGTAGTGATGTGTACGGAACCTCTTAATTAGTTGCAAAGGACACTCCATGTAGTAATGAATCAATGAGAATGAGCTACACGGCAGAATCATGCTGCATTTTGGGACTGTAGGTGTTGTGGCAGATCTTTGGTTACGACACCTGGATAATTGCTAATGACAGGCTGTGTATTCCTGAGCTGCTGTACGCCCACGGCTGTGGGCCCTACAAAGAGACCTTTGTGGATGTAAGCGAGGCCTCCTGCTGCTCTGCTGCCAGCACACCCTGATCACTGAGCCCACATTTCAGAGAGCGTTAACCCACTCTCACATTGAGCAAGAATCCAGGCGACCTCACACTGAGCATACAGAGAGCAGCCTTGCACACAAGGCTCTGAAGTGTAGGTTTGCTGCAAGCTCACAGCCCATCGCTGGAAACAGATAAAGTGGATCTGTCTGCTCACCAGTGGAGTGATAAACTAGAGGCAGCGCTGCCCACAGCTGCAAGTAAATGTCAGATTTTCCATATACCTTTGTGGCTTGCCCAAGTTGTGTGTGCAAGAGACTGAGCTTGTTTCTTCTGTGCTTCACTTCCAGGTGGCACAGTCTCATCCTGGGTGGGATCAGAAATAACCAAGGCTTACAGAAAGGTGAGTTTAAATGAGAACTGCGTGCAAAACAATTGCCGTGCCTGCCAGCGGTCTTTTCAGTCCATGTTTTCAAGTTGTTTTATTTTCAGATGTTCCGAGTGAATATCTTGTGTCTGCACAGGGAACTGCAGTGTATTCTGTTGCTGAAAAACAAGATATAGACACCTGTGTGTGTATATATATATATACACACACACTGACTTCAGAGTCTAATTTCCTGCTTCCAGGTACAAATATTTTGACTCGCGTCTCCTGTATCCACATGTCCCATGACATGTATCCATGTAGCATATATACTCGAAACAAACACACGGTGCTACTCATAGCCCCAGGTGTTGTTTCCTACACACTAGGCACTATTAGCCGTGCTGTAGGGAGTGCCTGCCCTAAGCCCACAGCTTCTGTGTGCCTGTGCTGCAGTGACCACTAGTAGCTAGGCTGAGGATGGGCACCACACCACCTGACAGCCAGAAGACCACAGATATGCAGCCAGTGTTGGTGAAACCAACCTGGTCCTTTACCAGGGAGATGGAAGCAGCTGTCTGTTGTGCCTCGCCTACCCCAGGAACAAGGCTTACGGCACACTAGGCTCCTGCAACAACAGAGACTGGAGGGGGAGCATCAATGAGTGCAAAATAAAATCCATTAATTAGCTATAAATCAACAACATTCACCGAGAAAAGTGAAGCAGCGTCATGACACTCCACACCCCTCTGCCTCCCCTCAGTCAGACAGAGCAAAACTGGTCAGAACAAGTTAATTTGTCTGAACAAGTCAGCCAGGGCACAAAAACCTGTTGCACAGGCTTTCTTCTTATCCCAAAGGCACATCAGATTCTGTGAAACAAAGGCCTTACTCTCCAATGCTGTGCAGCCCCTGTTTTTCTGGATGGTATGAAAATCTGCCACAGGAACTAGCCCTTTGTGTACAAAGAGCACGAATTTAGCTCATGTCTTTTAAAATGCAATCCAAAATGTCCTGCAAACAATTAGGTATTTGCATGGCTAGCAGTTAAAATAGCACTTTCAAAAATTATCTCTGTATAGAATGTACATCCTTAGGTCAGGCCCGTGTGTATTCACACCAAGTTGTAGAGAAACATTGTACAAGCTGTAATAATTCTCTGCTCTGAAAGGCTCAAGCCAGTTGGCGTCATTTTCTTCATTATCACATATTTCATTCCTACTCAAACTCGGAAAAATCTGTATAAAAATGGAGCAAGCCATCTAAAAATGGCTTCGACCATTATCTCGAATTCTTTTTTATTTAAATGCAAGCCGTAATCCAAGAGTTAGCACCATACATGGATTAGGTTACAGAAAAGCATATTTCAATCCAATATACACAGTTTTAAAGCACTTAGCTGTTCAGCAAATTGACTGAACAATACAAAGCATGTAAAAAAAACAGAGAGGGAAAGCATAGCAATATAGAGGTAAGGGAAGTGATGTAAGTCCTTCCCATACACAAGCTCAAGTTGCAGGTAGAGCAAGAGAGCCAAGAATTTAAGAAGTTGATATAAGACAGTATTAACAGTTCTTAAAATACCCATCAGGTTTTGTTTTAAATTAAAAAATCAGATTCCTGTCTGTATGGACATTAAAGGAAATTTCGTAGCCAGGTTTCCAAGAATGAGCTTCACACTCCATCTTTTGTGATTACTCAAGATGGATGATGGTTTCACAGGAGTATCTCTCCACCAGCAGTGAAACTATTTAGTCCCTTTCCCCTCCAATGATAAGGTCTCATGCTTTTAGGACTGATTCTCAATTGTACTTAGAAGAAAAGAAAGTGAAATTCTAGGTCAGCTGTAAGCACCTTGTTGAAAATGGTGATTTATAACAGTGGCAGCATGGGAAACTAAGGAGCAGCAAGTCAGCTTCCTTCCCGCTCCAGACTTTTCAGTAGCTATTGTGTTTTGTTTATTGAATTAACCCTTGAGAACAGTGAAAACAGGGAGGGTTTTGGAACATAACTCGCATTAAATAACTGAGCACAGTGTGGCTGACTTGTGCTTGGCCTGTGAGCCGTTGCCTTCTGCATTGGTGGATGTGGAGCTGCTGCATAAGCCCTTCATGCCCCATCATTCTGTGTAGAGGACGTTTTCTTGGGAGGAGGGACAGTCTCTGTGTATTCACTCTGCAGCTTCACCTGGACAATGCAGTAATAACCGCATGCATGCACATATCACCTATTTTTAAATATACCTTTTAAACCATAAAGTGCACTTTGTAACTTCTTGATACCTGAATAAATGCAGTCATTTTAGTTCTCAAAGTTTCTTATAAAACCCAAGCTCAGGAACATACTGTATTATTACCCTGATCATATCAATACATTAATATCCTGCCTTCTGCCATCTCAAATATTTTTTATTTGGTCTTTGGAGGCATTTTATTATAAACCTGACTCATCAAATAAAAAGTGATCCTCTCCATGTACCCTTCAAAACTCCTCACATTCTTTTAAAAGAAGTTAAAGCACGATCTAAAGGGCTTTGCTTTTTGAAATATATAACAGAATTATAATTATTTTAACTAGAGAACCTACTGCCTATTATAGACCTTTAAAATATGCAAAAATGATTTGAAATAGTAATGCTTTACCACATATTATCACTCAAATTGTAAATTACTAGTTACATCACAAGAGGTAAATGAGGAAATATTCCCAGTCAAAATAAATCACATGGGCCAAGTGATTGTACCTTTTAGAGAGTTGAATAAAATTCTTTCTTTTTTTAAATTTTATTTTATTCTTGTACATGGACACGTTCTACATATTACAAAGCAGACATGTTAGGGACAAGTAAGTGATGTAATTCTTTGATGTCTGATTTAAGCCTGCATACCTAATTCCTCAAATAGCTTGCATTATTCAGTAAACTCTACTTTAATGGACTGCTATTTAAAACAGAAAAAAAAAAAAAAAAGCAGATTCTTTAAATTTCACATTGAACCCAGTATACAATTTCACTGCTAATAGGCACTTTCAGACATTCACAGGCATCAGGATTGAGTTAAAGGATGGGCAAGTTGGCAAGCTGTGAAATAAAAAGTTACCAAAGTTAACTGGTTCTTTGCCAGCTAGAGAGTGGTCCACAACTTTGCCCTTGCTAAGATAAGTGTGTGTATGTATATATGAAATGAAAGCTTGCAGCTATTTGATGCAGTTGTCCAAAATCTTTATTTTAAAGCATTTGTATGTCTACAGCTGAATAAAGACTTTCTCATGGGTGTGTATTTTGAATGGACTACCAACTGCACAAGTGAAGTTCTCATAGTTAGCTGAAGAGCCTCAAAATTTAGCAAGTATTAGACCTTAGTCCTAGGTGCAGACGTATCCTCCCTCTCTCCAGTTCCAAAGATAAACCTAGGGGACCAGAATAGAATAGCTCCAAGGAATTTTCGTTTCTTTGGGGCAATAAGGAAGACTCCATCTCCTGAAGTAATTAAGGAATAAATCTTAATGGAAATATTTTCTTTTTGCGATTTTTTTTTTCCTTTCTTCACCGTGCTACCAAAAACAAAGAAGAAAAAAATACTAGAGGATAAGAGGAAAATATCCCACAGAAGCTGGAAAGCAAGCGATGCCACATGATAATTTCAAGAAAAAAGTTTAATATTATAATCACATCAATACATGAAAATAAGAATGGTAAATGTTTATTTCATGAAGTTTAATGAAATGTCAAAAATATCGATCTACAGGGTATGCTCCAAAAGTAGTGCCTCCTATTTTATGATTTTGTCCCACCACATTAAAGGCAGATGTTGGTGATGCTGGCAGTAAAGGTTGAACCTTCCCACCAATTTTCCTTTACATTTTGTTGCCACGTGACAGATGGCAGCAGAGGGAGAGTCTGACAATGTGGTGTCTGACATGGAGCATGCATGAAGCAAATATGAGTAATTGAATTCCTCCATGTGGAAATAATGGTGCTGCTGACATTCATTGATGCTTGGTGGACATTGTTGAGGACCACATAGTGGACATTAACACAGTGAGACAGTGAGTGGTGTGTTTCAGCAGTGGTGACAGTGACATGAAAGCCAAGCCACGTTCCAGAAAGCCATGCACAGCTGTCACATCCCACAATGATCAAGTGTCTTGATCAGTTAATCCATTTGAATCAGATAATAATGGTCACTATGCTGAAAAATTGTGTTTTGTAGCTGTGAATTTGCTCTGTCAAATAGTGTTATTGTACTCTGTGTCTACTGTAGTTTCCATGGAAATAAATAGGAAGCATTACTTTTGGAACCACATATATACTTCCTGGGCAAAATTGTAGCTTCCTTATGTATTCAAGGGATCTGTGAATACAGATCTTTACTCCTGTGCTCAGCAGTAAAACTCGTTTTCAGAAGACATTCTGCTATAGAAAGTGAGAAGGAAGCTAAGTCAGAATAAAACTGAACATTGTACCGTAGAAGAGAATTTGTGAAACAACAAAGTATTTATTTTCATGCTTTTATTTTGGAAATATTCCATATGTTCATATTAACGGAGGGCAAAACCAACAACTGAACTTGTTCTTAACTATCCTACTACTTGTTTTATCATCTACACTTGTCATTTCTCTGACAAGACATCGCATGTCAATTAAGAATGGTAGTCATTTCTGATGGAGAGGAATAATTTGTAAAAGCAGCAAAGTCTTAAATACCATTTTAAAAGTATCAAAACTCATAAGGTACCAGATGTTCATCAGTAGGCTCCCTGTGTAGTGAAACAGGATCTCATTATAAAATCAGGAAGTATGTAAATAATCCCAAAATGGTGGAAAATGTAATAAGGATAGCTCATCAACAGACTGATAGGAGTAGGAGTAATATTATGCAAATTAGGCTCACAGTTCTACATCAAAGAAACTTGCAAAGCCAAATCAGAGGAAGGACTCATTACTATCTGCAATTCGTATCATTACTTACATCCCTACCATTACCCTTAAGAAACATTGCAGCATCCTACTAGTAATTCTTGACAATTCATACTTGTGGGGCTGAGCTCTCCTGTTTTGATATTCATGTATTAGAGAGCAAAGTCTCAATAATGTCAATAATAATAATAATAAAACAGCTACAAGTGCAAGACTCATCTCTGGAATCTTTTATTAAAGGCAGAGATTGCCTCTGCCTGGAACATTTACTGCATTTGATCTATTATGAAATGTCATCTAGCTCAACTATAATTCAGAATCATTTGTTAAAAACTCACTAAGGAGTAGATTCAAACAACTCCTAACAGCTATGAGAAACTTGTTCCAATATTAACTGTAAAGGGTGAGCAAGAACATCTCTTTCCATGGTGTCGCAAAGGGAGGAAATCTTTACACATACATTCTTACACCAAGACAGATTATTTCTGTATCTCTGCAGCCATCTTCTTTGGTTCTGTTCTCAGATATGGCAGCTCACCAGCAAAAGATGAGGGTGACCATGAAGCCACTGTGATGGCTCCCAAAGCAAGATATCGGGAAATCATCTGAAAAATTTGTAAAATTCTAAAACAAACTCAACAGATAAAACATATATATTCACAGTCAGGCAGGCAAGAAAATGGGGCAAATGAAAAATAATAAAATGACATCTAAAGTTCAAACTAATTCAATTAGGTTGTATATGACAACCAGTATAGTATCTTTAGTTAGCTCGAATGTGAACTTCTTACAAAAAGAAAAGATGAACCTTCACTTCATAAAGGTTGAGGAGTAGAGGATATAGATACATGATTTGAACAGGCTGATTTTTGGTTCAGAAGCATGCATCCAGCTTAGAAGGATTCTTGAATCATAGGATTTAGGCAGAGGATTTAGCACGTATCTACAATTGGTAGAGAGCAGCCCTTCCCCAGACATTCAACCATTAAGACAGGAAATCAAGCAGCATGGCTCGCTGTGAAAGAGATCAAGAGCATCAAAATTAGTAATTAACACTGAAAACACCTAGGCGTATGCAGACTGGGTTTGCCTATAGACAAAGCCCAAATTTTCAGAGATTCAAATTAACCTCTTCTAAAGGTCTTAATATTCATCACAAAGAATAGAGAGTCTTTTTAATTATTATTTTTAACAAAGAAACGCAGACACAATTGTCTACTGAAATATCTATTTATTGAAAAATAATCAAAACACATAACAGCCACATACCAGAAGATTAGAATTACACCTTTTAGCTCACAGGTATGTCCAACTTGCTGCAGGTCGCTAGCCCAAATTATCACAGAGAAAGGTTCTGTCTACACTGGAATATTTGACTGTTTCTATAGAAACAGTTATACCACTGTACATTTTATAGTGATATTGTTAAGTCAATATGCAGGCGTTAAAAGGATATCAATCTTAGCGTAGCTGTGATTGCTCTAGATTAAAAGAAGCCTGTTTACTTCAGTTAAAGCTTCTTCCAAAGCAAAATGAACCAAAGAAAATATTCCAGTTTTACAAAACACATCATGTTGGTATCACTGTATAAATTGTCATGTTAGCACATGCAGTTTTATTTTCCATGTGAAAAGTTCCTACATAAATTCCCTTGATGGAGAAATGAAACAAGTCACACAGTGAAGGGCAAAGAGAAATTGGTAAGCTGAGGAAGAGGAAAAAAGAAAATAAGAGGAGTCACTATTGAACGCTTTTGAGCTGGTGTTTGGTATGAAGAAGACTATTTGAGAACCACCCTTATCTGCTTGATTTATTAGTGATGTGAAAGAGAGTGACTAGTAAAATGTAAATGTCCATAAATGACTTAGATTAATGCATGTGTAGGGAGCCCTAAACATTTTAATTATGCATCTCATTCTGCACAATTAAAGGTCTAAAAGTACCTTTGGAGGTTGTCCATTTTAAAGCGCTACCCCAAGGCAGGCAGACAGGAGTCTATTTCACTTCTTATATTTATTTGTCTAAACTTTTTCCTAAAGGTATATTACAGATATATGTCCATATTCCTAAATGCATTAGATCTCTCCTTTTTTAATTTAATTCTAAACTTTTTTAATCTGTTACTACTATACCAAAACAAAATAAAAATAAAATAAAAATAATAAATAAATATAAATATAAATAATATAAATATAAATATAAATAATATAAATATAAATAATATGGGAAGTAAAACCTTTATTCCTCCATCAAGCTTAATGTGATAAATCCCCATTTTTTGTGCGAGTATATGGTAAGGATATTATAAAAGTGAAATGAGTGTACTTGCTAGTTGACTTTTTTAGATGGATTGACCACAACTCACAATTCAGACTAAAGATTATGCTACCAGTGTATTTACTGCTAATACTAGAAGTTATTGAACACAGGCAACCTCCAGCTCAAAAGAAACTTTGAAATCTATTCGATACAAAACGTAGAGAAGCAATGGAGTCCAGAAAACACTAGCAAAATTGTTTAGGATCACAGGAGATAAACATATGGAAATGTACAGAGATAATTAAGTCCATAGACTTATTATCTCTCTTGCAGAGATTTGTAACTGCAAATGTGATCAAAGTTTAATCTGGTAAATGGAATGGAGAGACTAAGGAAATAATGAATGTATGGATCTCAAATCATTTTTAACTAGTATTTTTGTAGCCATGATGTTCTATGAATGTAGGAGAAACAAAATTTACAGTAGGAAGGAAATCTTTTTAAGCCAGTGAATGTTGCCACTTAATTAACTAACAAACTAACTAAATAAATAATGTTAAGGCACATAAGACTATTCCAGTTGGTTTGAAACATGTGTCTAAAAGCTTGTCTGGCTTTTCCTGTTATACCAGTTCATCTAATCAAAGATCCCATCTTTTTTACTGTGCTTTTCAATCAGCTTCCTATCACGTACAGGTACAATAGTCACAATTTGAATATTTCTTACAGGATAGTGATACTGGTGCTTTAGGATTTATGATAACAGCATAGGGCTGTTGGTAAAACTATTTATTTCTGTACAGCATTTGGTATTGATCTCTGAAACAAGATAGAAGATGACATTACAGATCAGTCTTTTCATTTTTTACAGCACATTGTGTTTAGTGACTAGAGAAGTAACCTTTCCTTGTAATCATACCTCTAACACTTCCAAAGTCAGTAGTCACTGAAAAAAAAAAAATACCCAGACAATTCTGTCATTTATAACAGCTCATTTTATGGAAAATGAAAATACCAGTTTGTTTCATGCTTGTCCCAGTACAGCACTCTTCTTTTTCTCCTCACCTCCTTTCCCATACACTTCAACTCATTCAGTAAGCCCATTAAGAAAAGATTGATGACAGCCATCTGAAGCAGTTCTGCATCTCTGCGACTAGTATCCAGCTTCAGCTGTCACCTTACTCCTCCGTGGGTATCACTCTTGTGAGTGGCTTTGTATTGTTTATTTATAGTGTTATGACTGGCCTTGTTCACAAAACCTCAGTATTAATTAAAGCAACATATCACTCTTTGGAATGTTTTCAATATTCAGTTTATTACCTAATCTAAAATTATCTAAAAATCTCAGATATATGAAACTATTAATACTCTAAAATACATGAAAATATCAATGGGATATAAGTATTTTCTGAATATCAGTAAGAAATAAAAATTATGTTGATGATTTGATGGAAAACAATAATGCTTCTAAATTTACTGCAAGGAATAAATGTGCCTCATGAATGAATGATGAAGGAGTTAATTCATTTCATTATGTACGAAAAAGAAGAAAACTAGATTTGAATCCTGCCAAAGTAATTACAGTTGGAGAGAACTGATGTCTTAAAGCTAGTGCAGAAGAAGTGGCATAAAAGGAAAAAATGCTACATTGCGTCTTCTGTAGTAAAAAAAATAAGGAATGTTTTTCTGAAAAATTCCTTGTGTAAAAGTCTTTGTTGGCAAATACAGAAAATCATTTTGAATACTTAATTCTTGATACCATTCTTTTGAAAAACCCCTGAGAAGTCCACCAGACGTCTTGAAAAGTCAGTGTAAGTATTTCCATCTTTTGATGTTACGTATTACAAATTTTAAGCGTAACTGTGTTTAATAGTAGTTAACATTTATCAAATCCAGGACAAGATACAAAAGTGGGAAATGAAATCCATGATGATGCACAGACTTTGAGGGCTTATGAGTGACTGTAATCTTTGTAATAAATGCTAGTATGGGGTGAAATGATCAGCAATACAACTTTTTTCACATCAAAGGGAGAAAGTGCATGTTTACTCCCTTGCATGCTGTGAAATATGACAAAGGTAAACCAGTGAATTACAAAAAAAAAAATTAAAAGCACTTAAAGAATAATGTAAATAAAGGATTTCATATTGCAATTTTATCTAGGGATAAAATTCAGTTCTAGGGAATATGAAGAGGTCCTGATCAACTAGAAGCTGGCAAATATTGTCCCAGTATTCAAGGACAAAAAAGAAGACCTTGGTAATTAGAGGCCTGTCAGTCTCACTTCAGTGTGTAGAAAAATTATGGACAAAATTAGTCCAAGAGTTTCAAGAAAAACATTTGGAAGACAATATAGTCATTGGTGATAGAATACTTGAGTGAGTGACATTTAACTAATTCAATTTCCTTTTATTGTTAAGGTTCCCTATCTAGTTGATGAAGAGAAGTCATGTTTTTCATGGAGTCCTTGTGGACAAGATTCACAGCATACAGCTAGACAAAAACATAATGCAATGGATGAAAAATCTGCCAATGGATAAGGCTCAAAGAGTTATGGCAAACACAGTGAAATCAGCCTGGTGACCAACCATCAGTGAGGCTAAACAGGTCTTTAACTTAAGGCCACTTCTCTTGAACATTTTCACAAATTACTTCAGTGGAAAACTTGAAAGTACGCTGAGTAAGTTTGCAGACAACACTAAACTGGGAGGAACTGTCAACACCTCAAAGGTAGAGAAACCTTGCAGAGAGGTCTTGACCAATTATAGAGGGCAACGCAATCACCAACCACACTAGGTGGGATGGAGCAATCCTGGTGATATGTACAGACTGGGAGATGAGAGGCTACAGATTGGCCCTGTTGAAAGGGATCTGTGGGTTCTGGCTGATGGCAAGCTGAATGTGAGACAGCAGTGTGCCCTGGCAGCCCAAAGGGCCATACGTGGGGTGCACCAGGCCCAGCACTGCCAGCTGGGTGGAGGAGGGTCTGTCCCCTCTGCTCTGCGCTGTGCAGCCTCACCTCCAGCACTGCGTGCATGTTGGGTGCCACAGTATAGGAAAGACTTAAAACTATGAGAGTGTGTCAAAAGGAGGGCTATGAAGATGCTGACAGGTCTGAGGGCACAATGAATGAGGAGTGGCTGAGGCCCCTGGGTTTGCTCAGCAGTGGTATTGATTCATGGCTCAACCCAGCAATCATAGACTATGAAGAATGCTTAAAATGAACACATGAAACTTGAATCAACTTGTTATCTGAAATACCCAAGTATGGAAAAGTTGCTTTTATAAGGAAATTATTGCTTGTCACACAATCTCCATAGTCTGATGAAGATGCTCAAATTTCATATATGGCTAGAGGACATAAACTGGTCTCACTCTTCACTGCATGCTACAGTGGCAAGTATTCACATGAGCTGCTGTATCTCCTGTGCAAGGCACCTTTGTTAAGCCCTTGCAGACACGAAAAATCAAAACTTCCTTCAACTGTGCACATTTCCAAACCTATTGAACTAGTGCCTAAGTTAAGGGGAAAGTGAGCCTATGTAGTTGGTAGGTCTCACATAGGAAATACCTGTGTTAGGTGAAGTAGTAAAGAATTTCAAGCACATAATTTGAATAGCAAAATTTCAAGCAATTGCTTCCTGAGATTCAACATTCATTAAGAAGTACTGATAATTTAAATTTTACTGTTTAGATGAGAAGAAATTCTTAGTAAATGAATTGAAATGGGTATCTGTATGGCATGTTACTTGTTCCTGATCCTGCTGCTATACTGTTAGAAATTCACAGTCAAAAATATTTTACAACTCTAATCAGTACGAAGGCAACTTCTTGGTGAAATCTTAGGGCTATATATGAAAACAGGGACGACAGGAATGATTAGATGTAGCCTTTTTACCTGTCTAAGGATTATTTTGGGTTATTAATCTGCACCAATCATTATAGCAAAATGTAAAGATAGTATGTGTTTTACAAATATGCCAAGGCCCAGAAGTTTGTGGGCATTTCCTCGGAGTGCTGCCAACTGAATACAGCTCTTGTCCACATTATCTGCTCCTCATCTCTGAGAACTGGGAGGCAGCAATACACAGTAAGCCATACCGAGCATCTGATCTGTAAACTTGCCTCATGTACAAATCAAGAAGCCCTTTATCTATTCCAGAATGAGAGCATACACAGATAACATCTTCGGTCTTATGTACTGACAAAGGGTCTAAGAACTGGAAAGACATGGGAGCTGAAGCCCATCTGCATTTCTATCTTCAGAAACAGCAGCTGAGCCTCCAGAGGGAATGTGGAGCACCAAACAACTTTTCAGGTTCTGAATGGTCTGCCAGTTGCTGAACATCTTTAGAAGCAACTGTCTGTAACTGGAGTTAACATGCCAATTGCAGTATGTGCTGGATACCTTTCAGGGAGAATATCAAAAACTTGTCACTGTTGTGCCCAAGGGTTCCATTCTTATTAGCCAGTTCAATTGAAAATAAGAAACGGGGACTACCAGTGAAATTAGCTGCTAAATAGAAAAGAGAAGAAAAGCGAGCACGTGAGGAGTAAAATGCTGGCAAGCAGTTTCATTTTGCTCAGTTAGCTTACTGTGATACACTGGAGAAAAAGAGATACACCAAGCAGGAAGGAAAATAAGAGGGGGTTTGTCTTCTGATTGAAAAATTGGAGAGGACATACAAAAATAAAAACAATTTATTTACTGTTCTCTGCACACTGAACATTGCTGCAGCTGCTGCTTTTCTGCTGCTGAAAGCCAAGTGCCTGCCCAGGCATGGCAAGGAATTCGACCTTCTCAGTATGAATAAAGGAAACACTAGGAAACTTTGTTCCACATTGGTCAGTCCCTTCCAACTGCAGCAGTTCCTGGAAGAAGGCAAGCTTCTGGAAGATGGCAATTCATGACCATACACCCTCACAAAATTCACTAAGATAAATCAATGTCAGGAATAACATCTGTTGCTACTGCCTCGTGAACAGTATAACCAACTAGGATGACAGTTTTGACTGGTTGTTACGAAGGCATAATGAATTCTCACCTAGAAACTGACCTCCCTAAATAAAGCCACTCACTTACTGATCTGAGCACATCACATTTTATGCATAGAGACCATAAGCAATAGAGAAATAACTATAGCAGGAAGTGAAGAATATGCTGAAATAACCAACCTGAGACAAAACCTTGATAAAAACAAGGGAAGGGAGAAATCTATACGTGTATACTGGCAGTGGTGAGGAACCAGCTATGGGTCTCAAGACTCCTCAGGAGTTTGAAAGCCTTTTCTGAGCAAATCCATTATCTCCAAATGAAACAAATCCTAGGGAACTGTTTGTATACTCATACAGTCTAGTTAAAAACGCTTGCCTCGCTGCAGCAGAACAGCCTTCACTTGTACCTCAGCTGAAAATCCTGTGTTTTGAAAATGGCTCTATTGAACTCTCAAGTGAACCGGGAAAATCTTGAGGTCCAATTGTAAATCTCACCTAACTTACACTCTTTACCATTCAAAGCAGTGAAGGCAGCAGGCACTGGATGAGTTTGGGGGACTAGCAACCTATGAAGAATTCAGTCATATAAAACCAACGAACTTAGTAGGTTCATAGGTCCCTATGAAAACTAATTCCCTAGGACCATGTGCAAAAGTATTATAAACACATATGCATATTTTTTAAATTGGCAGTTTTTAAATGGCTCAAACTGCAGCTTGGTTCTGTGCACAGAAAAGGATTTGGTTTGTTTGTTGCATAAGCAGTTACTCACATTTCTTCAGTCCCTGTTAGAAGATACTGATTGACAGAAGTGATACAGACACAGGCATCCAACATGCTTTCCAATCTGGGCAACTCTAAACCAGCATGCTGATGAAGCTACATGAATACAAGTACACAAGCAGAGAACTGATTAAAATGCTCTCTTCTGGAAGATAATTCCCAAAGCAGGATGCTATTTGTTTTATTCTTCACTTTTGATTGACTCTTCATTTTGTCTGCATTAATAGTTTACAATTCAATTTTATGTATGGCTTTTCTGAGCTACTTTATACCTGTTCTTGCATACTATTCTGACAGTTGATTATAAGCAAATAAGTAAAATTAACTGTTACTGTTAAAGAAGAAGGATAACTGTCTTCTGGACTCAACACTGCTTTGATAATGAGATAACAGTTTTCTCAAAGGAGTAGTAATAGGGTGTGTCTATAAGCTTGGTGTAAGAAAGGGACATAGCATAAGCCTGCCTGCTAAACTGTTGACAATCACTGGCTTAATAGCTTAGATTAATTGGTGAGCCATTTTTAAGTTTCCATCATGTACAATGCCAGTCTTCTCTGAAGCCAGTCATGGTCAAAATTGCTCACTGTTACAGTTCATCCAAATTGGTGGAGTTTGATTTCTTAACTTAAGACTTATGAAGACTTGTGATGGGATGGTTTTCCTTCAAAGTATTAACATGTGAGTTGGTAGAAGATGGAATTCAGCAAGAAGAGGACAGTGTTGAATTTTAATTTGAGGGTTTTTTTTTTTTGCAAAATTCTGTTAAAGCTGAAGAAACACTGAGTAGACATATTCAACTCCACATCAATTAAGATGAACACATGTACTGCTGCCAGTCTCTTTATTCAGGAAAACAAACAAACAAACAACAAACCATACCTCAGCCACATCTCTCTTATTTAATTACCTGGAGGCATACCCTAATCAAAACTTAAGACTGAAAATTCAAGGATAAACACACTGGTGTACAAATGTTATGTGATCAAGAATATACAAATCTACATGTTGCTCTATTGTGAAGTGTGAAGTGTACTGCAGGTTGTTCAAATGAAAACCGCTTTACAAACAGAACAAGGACCCATGCCACCTTGAGTATAACTGATTAAAAAGGGGGAGCAAAACACCTGTAGAGTCTTTAGCATGCTCTGTCCTACTGACAGGATTTCCAGACATGATCCAGACAGGCAGTGATCTTACAATGAACGTACATGCTGTTTTCAGCCAGTACGTTCAATTCTTTTAGCAAGACTCTGAAGCAGTACACACATTTCTACCTAGGAAATCTTGGACGTGTATGAAAGTACACTTTGGAAGAGCAGGGTAGCCTAAATGTTAATGATAGTGATCGAAAATCTGAAATTAGATGTGTGTGTCCATTTACATATATGTATACTTCCTTAGGGTAAGAACAAGCATTTTTCTAAGACGTAGACAGCAAAGGCAATGGAATGACTTGTCTGAGATGCAGCCAAGAGGTTCAGCTGCCACTAATTGTACAATAATGTAGAATCACGAGTGCTTAAGTGTAAAAAGAAAAACCAACACTTCATTAGGCTGAGGTTAGTCAACAGATGGCAAGTAGACCACCAATAGTCATTAAAACATCAGATGGGTAGTATAATTTCTAAACATAACAGAAGCGTCCTTGACACTGACAAGTCAGTACATGCCATGTATCAGTACAGGGAGCTGGATTTTTATAGATATCACATCACTGAAATGGCGAGAATTCAAAAAAAAAACAAAAACAAACAAAAAAAAAAAAAACAACCAAACTGCGGTTTGGCTACAAATAAAATCGGGATGGTTCACTTTTTTGGTAAATGACATGCAAAAATGCACAAATTGGTCTGTAGGTTATTAAAAACTTGCTTCATTCCCTGCTGAAGATTTGACAGTCACGACCACATGAGCAGGTAAATCTCTGGCCAAACAAAGTTTTCAGCTTAAGTGCACTGAACCTATCCTTTCAGGTGTTAAGAGCACTTATGAAATGCTATGCTCTGCTGGGTGCTGGCAGTGCTGCTCTAAGTTGATAAGAAATGTAAGGATGTTAAAGTGTTACCAGTTGAAATAAATGAGAAATATTTTCAAGTACGCTGATGACACATTACACAGATGATAGATAGTTCATCCATTATCAGATACTAAAAAAATGGCTGCTCTTCAGAAAAGTAGAAAAACTGATGGAGAGTCAAAAGCAGAAGTTTCAAAAACTCACAAAATTGATATAATGAAGTGAGAATTTGGCTCGATACCTTAAGGACCATGTAGACTAAACAGTGCTCAAGACAACTGCAGTGCACTGTGAAAAAGGTGCAGAAGCCACTGCAGAAAAGGTGGAGATAACAATCGTGACTTAGAAAATTGCTCAGTGCAACTCTGCAGATAACAGAGATGTATCTTGCGCTTGGAGAAAACTTTGAAGTTGACAAATGTTCCTATAACAGAAGCACAATGTAGATAAGGATGCAGATAGCAACTTGGGGGTGCTACACATTAATAACTTCGGTTGCTTTCCTTAACAGCTACAAACTTGAAAGAAGCCTTGTCATCCCAAAAGCACAATAGCGACTGGTACTGCATTCTCTACTACTTTTCACAAGCACTTCTGCATTACAGATTCTTTTGGAACCTGCCAAAAGCCTGCTACAGAAAAATAATATTTACAAGAAACAGTTCTTACGCGCTGCCTAGGTTGAAGGGGAAGTTCATGTATATTTTCCTTTAAAACGCCCATGCGGAATGCTTGTCCTCACACTGTTACAGTCTATGTTTTAGTCTGTAAAATAAAAGTGGGTAGTAAAACTTGTGAACAACTGTGAGAAGTGAACTGCACTGTAAAAAAAATGGCTGTTGGCTATTTTTCCTTCCCATAATTGAAGGTTTTTTTTTTATTCTGAGCAATGAGACAACTGTGCCTGACCACCCAGACAGATTAGCGTTATCTCCTGTCTGATGCCCATCTAAACGAAGGAGTTCCTAGTTTACTTCTCCCGAAAGCTTGTAAATACAAGTGATTTAAAACCAAGCTGTTGCTCTTCTTTTTTTTTACTGCCTTACGAAAACGAGGCAACCTTTTCCATTAAGTGGACAGCAAACAGTGAAGGAAAATAATTTGAGCAATATCCAGCTTGCATATTCCTTTAAGGATAAAACATGAGGTGACATGTGGCACTTCTCAGCCTGGATACTGTGCATGCTTCTTTCTTCACAAGAGATCTCTTTGCCTGGAATAAAGCTCTTTGTGCATTGACACAGTGGTTTTAGAATGACTGTTTAACCCAAGTAAGACACCACGCATGAAAAATAAAGGACATACAAGCAATACTTTTTGTACAGTTTTTATCTTTCTCAGGTGTAAATCTTTTTGAACAGTTTACTTTCATAAAATCAAATGCCTTTATATATGTACGCATACAGTCACAAAATAGAGATTATTTCAACTTAGAAAACCTGGTAAGCAATTAAATAAAAACGTTTCTCAGCCTTAGCAATGTTGATACTTAGCAGGTCACAGTGCCCTTAAAATATTTTATTCAATAAGAGCATTTTTCTTCTAATTGGTGCAAAAACGCTTATAGACTGACAAAAACTGAAGAAGCCAGTAGGAGCTGAGGGTGGAGAACCAGGCCATTCGCTAATGCCAAGCTTCCAATGTATGCAAACTCACACATCTTTTCCATATGTAATGTTCTCCACATAGACAATTCATAATCTTCCTCACCTTCCTGGGAAGTATTAAGCCTAAAATTATCAAGAAAAACTGGACTAAGAAAGTTGATTCCCTAAAGTCACAATATTAATATCTGTGCATGAAATCCTTATTTAATTACAAGTGTTTAGTAACTCAATCAGAATACCATTTTCCTATCTTAATTGATTTATCCACCAGTAAATGTTGTATCATGGACGTGGTGCAGGTAAAGTACGTAAATTTCAGCCACTTGATCTCAATCAATGCGTGAAACAAAATCCTTGGACCTGGGAACTGTTCCATATTCCCTCAGTTCTGTATAAAAGAAAGGCTCCTCTAGTGNCTTTAAAAAGAAACGCCCCTCTGGGGAGGGGGGGGGGGAAGGAGGGCAGTACCTCCTTTTCAAATAGCCGATGGATAGAACAGTCTTCCAAAGCCAACTTTGGAAGTATAACTGACTGCAAATGACAATCCACAACAATAGTAGAACCTATTAATTTCCACTGTGGCACACAATAGCAGTCTTAATTTAAACTCTGAAAACAAATAACTGTGAGCACCACCTTGCTCTCAAGTCACTAAGAGCTTGAATTATAGAATTTCCAGGAGATATGTTTTTTATTTACTCTTTTCATTCACCGTTCCCATTTCCTCCCATTCTCGTGAGGTTTGTTCTGTGCTGGTGTAAAATATTTAATTCTGGCTCCCAGGTCTGCTTGCTTAGGAGCAGAAGCACTTATTCCAGTTGGTTTCTGCTCAGTGGTTGCTGCTAGGGCAGCTAGAAAGGAATTCACGTTGCAACAGCTTCTGCCAGCGGGATGCTAATTTGAAACATTTTCCTGTGCCCACTGACTGAAAAAAAAGAACATAAAAAAATTCTTTTCAGTCAAACTAATCTCATCTCTGTAGGAGAAATTAGGGTAAGGGTGGTTGCACAAAAGATTTTTCAGCAAGTTGTACAACCTCAACTTAACACAAACCTTGGGAAAACAACTTCCACATCACCTGACTGCGATAAACTAACAGCCACATTTTCTCTCGAAAAACCTTTGATTTTAACGCTAATAAAAGGCTCAGGTGACTAATTCTTGAAGCTACGTGACTTTCAACCGGACTCTGTGATGTTTCTTACGATTTACTACAAGCATTTGAGAACGGTTCTTCAGCTTTATGAGTTCCTGAAGGCGCTCAGCAGCTTTCTTCAGCACTCTTCCTCCAACCTCTCCTTTAGACAACTTTATTCTGGCAGTTCAACGCGAGAACCACAGCTGCCCCAGGACACATCTGGTAGTTCTACAGCAGAGGCGCTGTGTGAGGAGGGGGAAGCTGGAAGCGGTTAAAAATAAAAGAGTGACATAATGCAACCCCCAGACTCCGCCTGGCTCTAGGCGTCCGCCGGGACGCACACGCGCCCCCCGCTCGGCCGCAGCCAATAGGGAGCGGTGTCGGCGGGAGCACAACCGTGGTGCCGCCCCCTCCCGAGCAGCGCCGGACGCAGCCGGAGATTCCCGAGCTTCCCCCCCCTTCCAACGCTCGCCGCCCTTGTCCCTCGGGCGGGGTCGCGCTTCCTCTCCCGGTTCCCCTCCCAGGCAAGATGGAGGACGGCAGCTGCTGCCACCACCGGCACCGCCGTGGCTAGCGCAGCCGCTGCGAGGAGGGGGGGGAAAAAAAGGCTGGGAGCATCCCTTTCTCCTCCCCTCGACTCCGCGCTGCGCTGACTGCTGGCCCTCCCCACGCCGTCCTCCTCCTCCTCCTCCTCCCGCAATTGTCTGCGCNGCGACGCGGCTTTAAAAGGCGGCGGGAGGGGGGGGAACGAGGCGCTCCGGGGCTCCCTGCCCGAGCCATGGGGAGGCCCTCCCGCCACTGGTAGACCGCCGGCATCAAACATGGAGGCCGCCGCCTCGCCCGGTGCTCGGCACGGCACGCAGCCGTCCTGAGAGAGGGAGGAGGGAAGGAGGAGGGGGCTGCCCGCACGGCGTGCCCGGTAATGGCGGCTCCGGGCCCCCCCGGGGCGGGGCGGGAGGGCCGGGCCGGGCCGGGCGCTCGCTGCCTTCGGCTGCCTAAAAAGGAACGGCGTGCGGGGAAAATGCAGACTCACCGCCGGGAGATGGGGGGGGGTGGAGTGGGGATGAATCGCCGCCTCGGCGTGCGAGAATAAAAGATGACGGCTGTAATAGTAACGAGAATAATAAAAGCCGCGTTCGTGTGGTTTTTAAGGGAAGTCCGTGACGGAAGTGGGATGCGCAATCAGCGGGCTCGCTTTGAAGAAGGAGGTGCGATCGCAGCAGGGATCCCCGCACTGGGCTCGGGCAAGCGGTCGGAGCAGAGGGCTTGAGCCCCCTCGGAAGGCTCTGCGCTTCCCCCAGGCCCCGTTTGGCGTGGCAGCATCGAGTGTGCACAGAGCTCATTGTTGGCCTCGGCGCTTCGGTCGCGGGGGGAGGACTGATCTTTGTCATTCTGGGAGAAATGACGGTGAAAGCGAAATGATGGGTCCCCATAGTAGACGTGTGTATGGTTACGGATGGGTACGTGACTGTGTAGTAATCCTGCAGTTCTGGGCGACCCTGGCGGCTGTATTAATAGGCGTCTGTGTGTGGGCAGGGGGATGACACAGACTTGATGAGCTCGGCAGCGGTGCGGGGATGGCTTCTGATGCTGATAGTTTCTGATCGCAGGGAAGTTGCGCCGAGCTTGATCTCGCAGCAACAGAAACTCTTAAAGCAGTAGAAGAAGATCTGTCAGATGCTTACTGAGGAACTCGTAAAGCATATTTAACAACTGGGGTTCTTGTTTTTGTATGGACGCGTGGAGCTGATCTGGTTGAGCTGAGCTGTGGCATACACTGGAAAATGTTCTGGCATTTCTGTGGGTGTTTGGGATTGGGAAGAGCTTGTTAAACTCTGCATCCCTCTGTGATCCCTTGTCTTCCGCAGGAAAAGGGCCCGTTTTGAGATCTGGGTGCTCCCTTTTGTTTGGGCAGGAGGTACAATTTTTTATTTCAGTGCAACACAATGGACGCGGCAATCAATGAACAAGCATAAGGCTTAGTTTGCTGTAGGTGGGAGCATAGAAAATATTTTTCTCTTGACAGTGCTTACAATGACAAATGCTTCCTTTTTCCTGTCACTTGTAAGAGAATGTCAGCAAAACTGTAACAGTTACTTAAAAGAGAAAATGAGTAAAGATGTTACAATGTTCTCCAGGATGGGAGAGAGGGAGAAAACTCCACAATGCCTGAACAATCAGTTGTAATCTCAGGTTAGTACATTGCTCAGTTGTGTTGCAGGGGGATGGCTGGCTTTCCTCCATTCCTTTTGTAAGTCTAAGCATGAAGTAGAAGTAAAGGAGCTTAAGGAATGAAGTTTCAGTATGTGAAAGATGTTTAATTAGGATATTGAACAGTGTCTGTGTTCACTTGGAATGTACACATTTCCAGTTTTTGCTTTGGTTCTGTAAATGCAAACTCACTCTGAGCTGTGGAAATTGGTTGCAATTGAAACACAAAGGAAGATTACTGAAGAAAGAAGCTGAGTGAGGCAGTAGTAGGAAAACAATGTCTTGAATTTTAAATTTAAGTTAAATATATTGGAGTTGGAAAAGCTAGAGGCAGCTTGCTTTCTGTTAACTATTATCTAAATCTTATTAACTGAAGCTGAAAAGACAAGAACACCTTGTTAGGTCTGTCACCTTTGTAGCAGGATTGAGGGTAAAACTGCTAAGAGACAGATTTGGTGCCAAGTGAAGTAATTATGTCTTGACTGGGAAAACACTTTAGGAAGTGCCTTTCTGTACTATGGGTAAGCTAGAGATTAGAGATAACGGAGTAAACTGACAGGATAGTTTTGAACTGAAGATGTATAAACAAGCATATGTTTTGGTCTTATTAAAAAGTGCAGTGGTGTGACTAGATTAATAAGATCTCTTAGAGTAGTTTTTTTTCTAATTCTATATAAAATGGGTAGTGGAGACTAAGGGTCTGTAGTAAGTTATTGATTCATGTGTTAGGTGTACAAGATCTATTCTGCATCAAAGTCTAAAGATAAAACCTTTCAAAATGTGTTCTAGTGTTCAACTTAAAATCACGTGTATTCTGAAGAGCTGAAAACAGCTAAAGCATGAGCATGCTTTCAGAAAATACGTGTACAAAATGGAATTAAAAAGCTATCATAAAGGCATGGCTTACAAGGTGGTGAGCATACAGAAGATTTGGGTTCTTTTTCATTGCTGTTTATAAATCTTTGCTTTTTTACAGCTTCAAGTCCTTAATGCTTTGGGAAGGTGATGCTCCGATCAACCAGCACCTTTGGAATGCACGAATTAGGGCTGCCTGTTAATCATACTATTGTATAACAGCATGCTCCAAACTGTTTCTACTAGTTGATGTTAATGAATTCTGCCTTTAAGTGTAAAGAATGAAACTATTTTTCCTACTGTCTTGGCTAGGTAAATGAGATATTGATTGTACATTTACTGTTAAGTTTATCTTTTTGGAATGGTGGAGAGAGATCTGAATACCAAAGGATGCAGAGAAGAAGGCTTACTAACATCTCAGTCAATTCTTGGCTAGGTGATATAGTAAATACGTTTATAAGCGACTGTGCTAAGTCTCAGTGGAAACACAAGCAAGTAACTGACTGATAACTCATTGCTGTTTTGCAAAGAAAGTGGATGTAATTATTTCCTGTTCAATAAATCGAGTGCCTTCAGCAACTTGTGCGGTAACTTCAGTCATGTATGAGTGGATGGTGCCGTTTTTGAAACAATTGAGAAAGTTCTGATTGTTACCACCATTTATTACAACACTTACCACGTTTCCAGAAGCAGCAAAATTTAGATTTTGAGTAAGGGTTGGGGAGCTTTGGGCAAAGACAGAAAAGTCTGAAAAACAAAGGAAAAATAAGATGCTTTGGAAGTCTTGGCAGGAGGATGAATGAATGACTACTCAAACTGAACCAGATAACATCCAAATATAACTGTCAATCATAATTCAAAACCTGATCAGAGAAAACACGAAGTGTAGAAATGAATCTTCACTGGTGGCAGCAATCCTTTATGAAGAGGGGCAGTATGAAAAAGTAGAGTGGGTCTGGGGGAGAATAGCATCCCTGTGTGTCTGTGTGCCACCTCTCCCTGAAGGGAAGTCAAATATGAAGGTAGTTGCCACCATTGTTTAGAAAAACACTTGCTCTAACTTTGTACACTTCACATTTCCTTCATGTGCTTTTTAATGCAAGCTTCACTTTTGAGCTTAGTGTTGAGGTATACGTACACACTAAAATGCTTCTGTGAGTATTTTAGGAAAATGAGGTGCAGAAATCTAGGGTGATTATGGACATGTAACTGAAGACTTCTGTGAGTACTAGTGACCTGGGAGACTTTTAATCTGCTTAAGGTTTGAGTTCAACCAAGTCTTCCTATTGCAGTCTAGGCAGATAGTTGCTTGATCAGGTGAAACAATGTAGGAAGTATGTTCTTTATCTTTTTTTTTAAATTAAAAATATATAATTGATTTTTTTTTCCTCCTAAATAATGCGTGTGGCTTGCTTAATTTTCACAAAGTGTTTGAATGGTAATGTGAAGATAAAACTCAAGCTCAGACATGTAGGATTTCAAATTGAAGATGGGAACTGTTTTGTTTGTTCCTCGTCACCTTGTTTTTTGCACTCTTGGCTTGTTTGCTTTACCTTGCTTGTGGCAGCGGCTGGGAAAGTTGACTATCTATAGTAGATACTCTTAGAAATGCTGCCAAAGCAGAGAAAGTCTTCTAGGAAGACAGAAAAGAGATTTTGTGATGAAGTATGTGTGCTATTGAAAGGCAACAAACTTCTTCGTGAGTGCTACTAATCAAAAGTATGCTACCTTTTAGATCATGGGCAAAATGGTTCTTATGCTAGGCATCAGACGGAAAAAAAAAAAAAAAAAAAACAAGCTTAAATCTGTAGAGCAGATCATGGAATGTATGAAGTTGAGGTAGTGCCTTTCTGAGAAGGTTCATCCATCTGCTGATACATAGCAGCTAACTTACCATGAGTGTAGTCATAGCTGCGGTTGTGTGGGTTACTTGGCATGGCACCTGCACTAGCTACAGAGTAGCAACAAACATCTAATAAAGATAATCTAATAGCGAAACTGTAAGCCAGGAGTTCGCAAGTAGCCCTGGTGGTACCCTACATGATATCTCCACGCTGTTGTTTGCAAGTACTCATTCATGGCCTTATGGCTTTCATGTGCTGGTGATACCTATAGGGGTTTTATGAAGTGGTGAGGAATGCAGACAGTGTAAGCTTTGAAGCAGTCTGCTGTTACTTTTCAAGAATCTGTTATTTTGTCCTCTGAGTTTCGTTGGCCATTGAGAAGGTTAAAGCAAAGCAGTGTTCCTGCCATTAGTCCTCAGTGATCCAAGCTGAAAAAGAAGTGGGCCCTCTTGTGAAGTTTTGAGTCCTATTCCAGCAACAAACATTTTAATAAGATGTTTGGAGGGCTCTTTTGAGAAAGAGAAATAGAAATATCATGATTTGATAGCTGCTGATACGTGGTATTCAGGACTAAATAACTACAGAAACAGTACAGTGGAGACGTTAGCCTGGGAACGGTGTTTTTGGGTTGACATTTCTTGGAAAGGAAGACAGCATTTCTGTGTGAAATGCAACAGCTGCTGTGCAACTTTGTTTGGTGTAGAATGGTCAGACTTCTTGGGATACTGAGGGTTAGTAGATGGTGTGTGAAAAAGACAGAAGTCATGAACGTTTCTAAGTGGGAATGGAATTACTTGTAACATCTGTGATAGCTGGCAGTTGATGAACTAAATACATATTTGAAGTGGAAGGTAAATGGGAGCTAGAGAAAAACCAGGCCCATTCTTGAGAGGTGTGCATTTGAGCAGTCATAAAGCACTGAAGTGTGCTTAGAAAGAAGCTGACTGAAAGACTTCTGGTGCAGCAGAGACTTTCTCTAATTGCAGAGGTTGATCACTGTGTATACAAGGAGGCTGGTAAACTTTTATTAAAGAAGTGCCTTCTCCCCAGCTAAATGTTCTACAGAAACTAGGAAACTTCCAACTGAAATTTCAAATAGCTTCCGAAAGTTTTTCAATGTAAAATGATCATGTAAGTAAATAAAATCTAAATGAGGGTAAGAAAAAATTTCTGTACCCAATGCAAAGATAAAGTATTAAAATTAAAAAAAAAAAAGGATAAAATATTACTGTTGCTATACTATTTTTCAATTAAGAAAAGAATTCTAATGTCAACAGATAGGCCTATTTAGATGCAGACTGTTCAGTCAGGATGAAACTGCACTGGTTTAGCTCTGCAGCTTGAGGAAGGAG
Source organism: Odontophorus gujanensis (assembly GCA_013399175.1). Classification (NCBI taxonomy): domain Eukaryota; kingdom Metazoa; phylum Chordata; class Aves; order Galliformes; family Odontophoridae; genus Odontophorus; species Odontophorus gujanensis. The sequence continues at coordinate 395,510 of VXAB01012518.1, forward strand.
ATGAGATCACTGCAAAATAGCCGTGTGTGGTCAGCAGAAGTGTTAAAATAGGAAAGACAAACCTTGGAAATGCATTGGGGGGATGAGGTGATATTCTTTTGAAAGTGAGTGATGATTTTAATGAGAACAAAGCAAGCTTATTTTCCTTCCTGATGTTGTGAGAAACAAGTGTAATATTAATTATTTAACAAAAGGCTACTGGTCAAAATAAAAATGAAGGTCACAGTAAGCTATTTGAAGACTATTCACTAAAATGATCGCATCTAATTGCTTCTCATAAAGAAATATGTTTGATTTGGAGAAGGAACTTTTTTTTTTTTTTTTCCTTGGTGCAGTGAAATCAAAAAGTAGATTACTGGTGAAGTAATAGGCACGATCTGCAAAACTGAGTCATGTTCCTTCAGGAAGGATACTGCTGTTTTGAGAAAACAAATCACTTACCCAGTAGTGAGGGGGAGGAATTGAAATGACAAGGAACAACTCAAGTGCTTTCAGCAGTAGACACTACAGTAGGTGAGAGTGTCAGTTTGAGTCTCTAGAACAGACTGGTGTATTGTTACACAAAGAAGAGGTCATTAAAGAGTTGTATCCACAAGGTTTCACCGAAAAGCCTGTGTGACAACAGCCTGTAGACTCAACTGTAAGGATACAAAGCTCATTCCGTTGGCTCTTCTCCTTCATCTGAAGCTGGAGCAGAGGATCCCAGCTGCTTGTGGTTGCACAGAGGAGGAGGAGATGACTTAATTGTCTTTGGGCATTTGTTTAAAAAATAGGACTGGTTTCCGTGGTTGTTGAATGGAGTCTTCTCAAAGCATTTAGTCAAATTTGTTTCATCAACTTATGTCATTACTAATGCCACGCATAAGTGGCAGTAACCCTGGTTGTTTTTTAAAAAAGGCACAGCAAATATCAAACAGGTTTTCCTAGTGAGCAATGCTGACTTGTGCATCCTGCTGTTACTTCAAATGTGATGTTTGTAACCTGGATCCTACTGAAGAACTGAAATCAGTATTACTGCTTTGTGGTGCTTGTTCTTCTGTTTTGTTTTGTTTTGTTTTGTTTTCCTTTCCTTTCCTAAATTTTAAAAAGGGTCCTTTGCAGGGAGGTAAGAAAATTCCTGGAAAAGCATTGTGTATTTCAAGACCAAAGATGCTCAGAAAGGAAGATGAAAGTGATAGAAAGCAAGCTGTAGGTTTCCAGCACTCGAAATATGCAAGTGGATTGCTTTGTCTGGCATGGTTTCTGTGGAAGTATTTCGACAGAGCACACAGATAATACCTAGAAATCTGTGTAGGAGTCCGGTTAGTGTTTACCAGTTTATGCAATGGTCAGAATGTGAAGTTCGCATTTAGGAAGGTTTGTTTTCCCAGCTTTCACGGGGACAGGTGCATGACTGTGTGTATACAGGCAAACAGTGTTCTTTGTGGCTTAAAAACTGAGTTTGTATGATGAATCTTTTAACAAAAAGTTCTGGGAAGTATTCTGGGCAGTAAGTGCCTAACAGTGCTGTTGTGACTAATGGTCTGCTTGTTCTGTTCTGCCGTGAAAACATCCAGAGCTTCATTACACTCGCTTCTTTGCTGTCCTAGTATGTACGTAAGCAATAACAGTTAATATTGAAGTGTCTGCAGACTATCTGAACTACCAACTATGTATTTTGTAGTTAGATTAATACATAACTGTTTAGCAATTGAAAGCTGAGGGTCTGGGATTGTAGTGATATTTCATGAGTGCTGAAAATGATCAGGGAAGTACACTATATCCACTGTGGCTCTTAAGAACCTGTTAAATACCTTCTGTGTAGTTCATACCTCACTTCCTGTTTAAAAGACCAAATTAAAATTAAGACCTTTACTTCTTTTTTTTTTTTTTTTTTAATAAGAAATTCCCACACTTCTGTTCACCAGTAAAGCCTGCAGCCCTATGCAATACTTTGTCAAGACATTCAGTCAAAGATTTTCCCTGAGCTTTGTGATTGTCATTTAACTGGTAAATTACTTTGGGGCCTTCAAACATCAAGAATTGTTATTCTAGTGATCTCCTGAAAAAATAAAACTATTTAACGTTGTAGTCTTAGATACTGTTTGTTTCCAAAGCCAAAACAGATGTTAAATGTTTGGATGAAATAAAGTGACATGTCTTAGAATTTGGCCAAAACAATAAAGGAAAGATGCATCAAGAATGATAGGAGAAGACATCAGGAACATCGTAGGAGTTGAGTTAGAATAAATGGACTGTTTAAACACTAAACATTACGTAGTTAACCTCTTAAATTATACAGTGAGCTGTGCTGTAGCCATTATGTAGACTTTGTTCTATGCTACTGAATACTATTTTCGAGTTAAAATAATAAGGTCTTTGCTCTCTGAATGCTTTTTATGCTACCAACTTCTGAATGTGCTGAAGACAACGATGATACCATTTTCTGAGAATATAAGAGTGCTCCACGCTCCTCTTAAAAATTTAGGCTAAGGTTTAAAATGTTGTGGCCTTTTGTAATTATTCTGGAATTAGAGAAATGAAAACAGTTGAAAACAGGAAAGAATGTAGAAAGCTGCCAGTACAGCAGGATGAATCAAAATGTGTGTTGACTGTGGAAGATCCTATTCTGTGTGAAAGCTGATAGTTTATAGTGCAGTGAAGGTCAAAGTTAAGATGATGTCAACCCCTACCTTTATGAAACCTCCTGCTGTTACCAGTACAGAAATAAAATAGAGTATGATTTCTCTGCTAAAAAACAAAACAAAGCAAAACAAAAAAAAACCTTAGAACATCCGTTTTTGTTTTTGAAAAATAAAGCTTTAACAAGACAGAATTGTAGGGATTGGAAGAGACCTTTGGAGATCATCTAGTCCAACCCCCCTGCTAAAGCAAGATGCCCTAAGGTAGGTTACAGAGGGAAGCATCTAGGCAAGTTTTAAATGTTTGCAGATAAGGAGACTCCTCAGCCTCTCTGGGCACCAATTTATTTTATTTTTTTTGTCTCAGTCGCTGAGCAAAAAGTTACAAACCTGAACTTCATTTCTGTTTCCATTATGGGAAAATTCTACTGCTTGTCTGTTGCATTACCGAGTCAGCAGAGCTAAGAAAAGCCTGCTTATAAGAAAGTGATAAAAATATATAACATACAGTTTGTGTAGTGGCGAAGATAGCCATTACATGCTGTTACCTGTTGGTGCAGAAAGAACAGTATATTTTGTTGGATGCTGCAAGGTTTGCAGGGATTGCACTCTAATTTGCCTGTCCTTAACTCAGAATAAAGGTACAGCTCAGATAACAATAACCCCTCAGTGTGTGTGTTAACTTTTTTTTTTAAGCTTGGAATCATATGCATCCTTCCCTAGCCAAAGGGAAACATTTGAGAAGCTGTGACGCAATTACACAGATGAAGGAAGGAAACATCCAAAAGAGTCAAAAGATAAAAATAGATCAGTTTACTGAGCTGAACTCTGGATGGGAATTGAAGAACTAAATATAAATCTAAATTTGTACCTTTGTGACTTACATAACTGAGTAGTGTAACCCTTTCCTGTTGTTTTTTTCTTATGCTAAGCAATATAGTGGACAGCCTCAGGTAAAGACTTGTGTCAAGCCTTCTGAGATGGTTTTTAAGTGGCTTAAATGAAAGACAGTGCTGAGAATTTGATCACCTCTTGATTATTTCTATAGCTCATCTAACTTTCTGGAAAAGTGGATTAAGCACTTTTTTAATGAGCTCTGCACTGGAGATGATATCTCTGGACTTCACTGGACAAAAGGTTTAAGTTAAATAGAAGAGTATCTGTGAGGTTAAAAAAGAGAGTAATGTTTTTGCACCAACTTCTACAAAGGTACTAAATTTGCTTTTGACTCTGACACTAAAAAACAATAAATAAAAATAATAAAAAAGGATGATAGTAACTCAAGCATTTAAGAAATGATTTTCAGTTGTCAAAGAGTTGATTTCCACCCTGCCAGAAACCTCAGTTTGGAAGCTATGAAGTCTCCTTTGTGGTTAAGGAGAAATAGACTAGTTTAGGGTGTTCAAAATTTCTGTAGTGGAAAAGGATATTGTAAAAGCTCTTAATATGCAAAGAACCATCTAGATTGCTTTCCTTAGTTGATCACAGTAGTGCAGTCAAAATCAAGATAAACTGTCTTTCTCTCTGGAGAAATACTGCATTTTGGGAGTACTGATACTTCGCTGGGAACAGAAGCGATATGATTAGAATAGTTACTAACAGTAAAAGCAATGGGAATTTATGGATAAAAGTGGTAGCATTATGATGCATAACTTCAAGCAGCAACTGTCTCCACTCCTCCCTGCCCCCTCTAGAGATGGTGGGTTAATTTTATTTAGTATCTTCCCTTTTCTTAAGATGGTGCCTTGGGAAGAATGTTTACTTGACAGATATATTAATAGTTGCAATCTTGTTTGTTTTTGTTTTGGTTTTGTTTGGTGTTCCGGAAGAGCTTAAGAGTGTTTTCTCAGGGTTGTTTTGGATGAATTTTCTGTCTTTGATAACTAAAACAGTATCTGTTCCAAGCAGCAATTTATCTGTTAAAGAAGTAAACAGTTTGTAGAAAAATGACCTGACTAGTTACAGTAGAGCTACAGTATGTCAATTTAAACTTTGTATTTATGAAATACATTGTGATATAGCAAAGTCTTACAGCTACTATTATTAAAGTCTCGATTTTTGTGACGTGTGGTTTTGAAATGGATATGTACACGTTGCTGTTCTCATTGTGCTAACCCACTGTTCTGAAATTAAAGCTGTAAAAACTTGTTTGAAAGACGGGTTGGTTAGCTAAGCTGCAAACTTAATGAGCAATGTTTCTGCTTGTAGGCAAATTTATGACTTGGAATCTGAGCCAGGGCTTACTTGCAGTTCGTGTCCACTGAAGCAACAAGAAGGAAGTCAAAGAACAAGAAGATACTGCTCGATATCATTGTAGGTGGTATTTAGGAAGAGAAAAGGAAGTTGTAGAGTCTTACGTTTGTTTATGGGAAGGTTAAGGATGAATGTACCTCAATATTAAGACAGGACGCTTAATGGACAGCTTTTTAGTTATCTGGGCAGCTTGAGCTCAGTTACTTTTTATGCATATGATTTGGCTTTTGTGTAGATATAACAGAGAAAAATATCTGTGATTTTTTGTGTTCACAAGCAAGCAGCATAGTATCCCTAGGATTTGTTTACTCATGCATTGTTTTCCAGTACTTGGCATAGTAATTTCACTCCCACTTACTTCCTTCACTAATACTTTGCGTTTTGGCTTGTGTTCTAGGTACAGACCTTCAGAGGTGGGGACAGAACTGAGTGGTTTTAGTTCTCCTGTTTTAATAAGACTTGCCTAACTGCGGGATAAATTTGACAAAGGAAAGCCATCTTTTTTTGAAGTGGCTTTTACTGTCTTAATTGTTGCATATGATCACTTCTTTTGACTCTTTAGCTCAATAATTAAGGCAGAGGTCTGGCAGATAATAAGCTCAATCTGTTGGCATCAGTGTTCTTGTCCATAGGAGGTCCATTATGTGTACAGAGATAAGTAGGAGATCATATGGAAAAGTGTTGCATACTTTGAGTGTTAAAGGATGTGTGCTACATTGACTAATAAATATTGTACAGGCAGCCTTTGTTCTAAATAGCCTAGTTTTTGAGTGCTTTTTGTGACAGCTTCTGTGAAGCCTGGTCTTAGTTCAATTAAGACATTGTTTAGAGTTTATGTAAAGTTTTCATTATATGCCTTAGTGGATGACAGTAGATGACACTGATTCTAGCAGAATACACTGTATTATTGTATTACATCGGAGTTATTTTAGGAATTGAAATGAATGCATTCATTGACTATATGATATTAAGCAGAGTGGATGTGTAAGCTGGTTTATTAAACAGAGATGTTGATTACAGGAAAGCAAATTATGGATATTAGTATTTCACTAGGAGGTGTTTTGTGTTCGTTTTTTTTTTTTTTTTTTTTTTTTTTTTTTTTTTTTTTTTAAATAACAACCNTAGTATTTCACTAGGAGGTGTTTTGTGTTCGTTTTTTTTTTGTTTTGTTTTGTTTGTTTTGTTTTTTGTTTTTAAATAACAACCCAAATACACTAAACTGCTAAGTTTGCTAGCTTATTGAAAAAAAAAATCTTGGTCTGATTTGTCTTCCTTGAGCATTAGATTCTGCCATGCTTGTAAAAACTAAGTGAGGGAAGATCTAAACTGTCAAATGTCAAGAAAAAAGGAACCAAATGCCGAATTATGCCTTCATAAACTTGCATATAATTAGACCTAAAAGACATAAACTGCATTTGATTTTCCACAGCATGATAGGATAAGCTTTGTGTGCAAAACCCTCCGGAAGAGTAGATGATGCTGAAGGGCTTAAGTGTATATACATACTGATAAGTGACCTAAGTTACTACACTTATGTTTTTTTGTTTGTTTTCCATATACAAGCAGCAAAATTGCTGCTTTAATAAGAAACTTTCTGAACTGAACTGTCCTGAAGAAGGAACCAATGCAGATGAAGGAATGCCTTCCCTTTGGACAGAAAAGAGTTATGTTACTATGTAAAAGCTGAGTTCCTGTATGGTGAAACAAAATTTGTCTGCATGTGTGTATATATGTGTGTACATATGTGTATATGTGTACTTCGTAGTAAGCTAAATTTAATAATGCACTGAAATAGCTTCTTTATTGCAAAGGGACTAGGAAGATTGTTATCAGTGATATGAAGCTGTATCTCCATAGTGAAGATGGATACCAAGGTTGAGAAGTATCTGGTGATGTTAGTCATAAATATAACTTCAATATTTGTTGGCTTCAAAGTCCTTGTGTTGGAGACTGGTTCTCTTAGCTTTTGAACAACGTTTAACATAAAAGCAATATTATTATCCACATTAAAAACAAGCATGAAATAACTCTGTTTGAACAGGCTGACCAGAGAAGAGTTGGATTCTCCATCCCTAGAGGCTATAGAATCACTTGAATTGGAAGAGATGTGTGGATTTGGCACTAAGGGACAGTTCAGTGATGGGACTTGCTAGGTAATGGTTGATGGTTGGCCTTAATAATACCAAAGGTCTTTTCCAACCTGAATATCGTTTGTGTGGTATGTTTCTCATCTAAATGTTTACTCCTTTTGAAGCATGTTTGAAGAATTATGCCAGAGTCCAAGACAAAGTTCAGGTTTCTTTTATACAGTTGATACTGTAGAGAACAAGAGGGAGAAATTAGCAAAACGGTTGCTTACACTGGGAATTAATTGATCAATTTCTAACCATTGAGCAGGTCTTTGGTACAGATTGTTGAGCATCTAGTAGTTGAAGTAGAACTAGAACTTGAATAAGCACTGGTATCCTCATCTTGATTCTGCCAGAATATGCTATGACAGGCACTGATGTGAGAATTGACCTTTGAGAAGGCAGCAGTACTTGACCTAGTGATCTCAGATGATGAGAGATGAGTGTAATATCTAGGAAAGTAAAGAGAAAAGCAATGGAATTCTGAGTGAGGATCAGCTGGCTTATAGAAAAACTGGAAATCACCACACTGTCTACCTGCAGCTACAGCCTCTGTCTCTTGTCGTTAAGATCTTATAGGATTGCTAGAACAGGGCTAAATGGTCTACTGATGTACACAGACAGAGTAATAGATTCAAGGTATCCTGAATTTTTGCAGGCCATTTGACAAAAAGTGCGTTGTTTCTCTGAAGCAAATACTAATTTCTAGGCCAAAAGGTAGGGTTTTTGTTTGTTCGTTTGTTTTAAAAATGACTGTGAGAAGTACAAGCCTAGGCAGAAGAAAGGGAGGTTAATGGGTATCTTGAGTAGAAAGCTTGAGATTTTTAGTGCTGTGTTGTCACTGAGAGGACTGATGCTTGAAGGGAATAAGGCAGTGTTTTGCCTTGTGAGTCTATTCTGCTGCTCACATGTTTTTATTACAGTGATAATGTACTAAAATAAGAAAGAAAAGCTGTTAATAGGCCATGGCCTAGTTAGGTCTAACATTTCTTCATACCCTGAAGAAAAAAGCAAGAAACAGGAAAGAAAATTTTTGATAGAAGGCCTTAATTTTATACTGTATAGTGCAATCTTGATAATTTAACTCAAGAATAAATTATGGTTAACCCGTGTTAACATTTGAAAAAAAAAAAACAAACCCTGCCTTTTTCCATATCATTCTTCCTTGAATTTCTACTGCTGAACAGTAGAAATGTGCTATTGGGCCTTTGTGGAAAGAGCAGCCCAGTTGTTCCAGATATCCGTTGGTAGCACAGTCTGAGATCCAGAAAGAACCTAGGCATATAAACAACTTTATAGGCAGTTCCCTCACCAGACTTAGATTTGCCAAGAGCAAGGCAGTGGATGTATGTTAAGAGGATATGCTTATCTCAAAAGCTATGTTGAACCTTATCTCTAAGTAATCATCTTGTTGTGTTCAGGTGAGATTATTAATCACAACTTTAATTAGAGAAATGCTTTAAAGTGTGGGCAGTAACTAAATGTTATGCTGACAGTGTTCTCAGTCACTCTGCTTAAGCAAGCTAGTCAAAACCCTGCATCAAAAAAAAAAGTATGATCTCTAATAAAACATGGACAGTGGTCAAAAGCTTTTGGTGAAAGAGTGTGACGTAGAAAGCGTAAACTACCTTGAAATGAACCTATAAAGGGACAGCTAATTCTCCTTGATTTTGACTATTGCTTTCTAGTACAAAACATAAAGGGACAGCTGACTTTGCTAATATTAAGATAGGTTTCCTAAAACAGCAGCTCAAATAACTGAAGGACTGAAACTGAGAGGAAAAAAAAAAAAAAAAAGAGTTAATTTGAGTTTACTCCCTGAACTAACAGTAATTTCAAAGTTAACATTCTGAGAAGTTGCTTTGACAGCAATCTTGGATCTAATCCTGCAGTATGCAATTAGAATTGTCATTCCATGTGATATTTAAAATGCTTATAACTGGCTTCAGGTTAGCACAGCAGTTGAATGTGGCTGAGCTACTTTTTATTCTTTTTTCAGATAGCAACTACTGAAGTAGATGTTATCTGTGAAGATTATTTCACATAAACAGCATTCACGTTTCTAAAATGGGAACTATGTCACCATAAAGAAACAGTCAAATTTCAGTCTGTGTGTTTTGTTCACTGTCTTTAATTTAAGCAGGCATGCATGATGTTACTGTTCGGGTGTCCTGCTTTGGGGGCTTATTTAATCGTACTTCTGAGTCCATTAAAGGTATTTTGGTTCATGTCTTAAAGATGCAGTGTTGCAGTACATATATATATATATATACATATATATATATATTTTCCAAGCTGATAGCTTGTAAATGGCTCTTAATTAACAACATAGGTTTCATTGAGTTAGCTATGTATTAATGAGCTAATTTTATTTTTACCTTTAAAATCAGCCTTGTCAAAGGGATACTTTTTGATGGTATCCTGTAATGGTAGGAGTGGAAAAAATGGTTAATTAAGGGATAATAGAAACAGTTGTGTTCATACCTGGAAAAAAAAAAGGAAAAAAAAAGACTGGAAAATGCTGTACCTGAAGAACCATACTGGTAAAAAGGGTAAGAGCAGTAATTTACAGCAAACAGTGCACAGTTCTGCACAGCATCATAGAGGCACTTCTCGAGCCTACCTTAACTGTAAAACTTCAAATAAATACTGTTGTTTCCTTTGTGCTAGTTGTGGTTCTCCCTGTGAATGTGCTGCGATCTTATAAGTTGTAGTTGCTTCTAAAGCTAGAAATGATTAAGTTTTGCTGAGGCATGCTTTCTGATGTTACTGTACTCATTCCTTCTTTGTCTCTTCAAATATATGATGATGTTTACCTGTTGGCTACTTCTTAAAGCTGGTGTGAACGTGTTTTTGTGGTTTTTGTTTGTTTTTTTTTCTGAAGAGGTGGTATGCTGGACTTCACGGTGTGTAGTACAAGGAACTTGTGGTTTAATGGCTCCTATGTGTTGAGGAAAGAGTTGAATATAGGCTACTCAACTTGAATTCTGAGGAGAAAGAGGTCACACGTGTGTTCTTAAAACCTTTTTAGGCAGTGTATCTTTGTCTTTCCCTTAAGCTTTCAGAGTCTTGTCTGATTACAGCCTCAATTAAATCCATGTCCTTTGATGAAAGAAGTCCTTTGCTTAATGTGTAGTTGTTATAGTTAGAATGTGAGGGCGTCAGGATCCAAATTTAATTGCCACTTGGGACTGGTAGTGACGCTGAGGCATTGAAAAGAACGTTGTCTCTTTCAAAAGCTTTCTGAAATGATTGGCTTAGAAAATGAGGCATATCCTTATTATGTTAAAGAAAGAATTGCTAGTATTGAATGTTGCCTCTTATTTTCCCTTTGTAATAAGAAATGTGAGGAAATACTTTGTTGAAGATGACCCAAGTTGAGTGAGGAGAGCCATACACTTCTTCCTTGCTGCCATCTTCTGCTCTATCCTCCACTAGCTTCCAAGTGCAGAGGGGAAAGTCTGAAGCTGACACCAAGGTAAGAGGGCATCTCAATCCACAACCACTAACAAATGTGTCAGTGGTAGAACAATCTGGTTTCATCATCCTGTTCTTTGCTTTGTACTGAATTCCTTCCTGTTAAAGAACACGGTCTTCAAAACAGAGCTAATCAGCTTGAATTGTAGGAATGTTGAGCTTATTACCTTAGCTTCTATACTGAATGATTGGTGCAGCTGTTTCAGTTAACAAGAAACGAGGAGCTAGGTAGGCATTGGCTGTGGGGTAGCAGGGCTGTTAAAGCGTACCAGGTGCATGAGAGTTAAAAGAAGGCAGAACTTGGGAGGGGCTGAAGCTCAGTTTGCCTGTGGGATCTCAAGTGTGGAGGAAGAATCAATAATCAGGCCAGACTGTGTTAGGTGACTTGGATACATGCACATTGCTGTCAGTTAATCAGGGTGAATCTCAGCCAAGTAACCAAGGGCTGCTAAGAAACTTGGTGTCAGCTTTCACAGCCTCTTGCATAAAATCAGTCAATATAGAAGGTTAGGCTTTACTTGCGCAATTTAAGGAAACACCTAATTTTCAGTAGTTCTTGAACTAATATCCATATGCTTGCGTGACATGAACTTCAAAAGTAAAATCTGAGGTATTTAGTATACACTTTCTTTCTGACTAATTTCTGTGACTTGTACTGGGCTCATTGTGGGCAAGCAAGGAAGGGAGAGCACTATGTTTTTTCAATAATTGTATAATTAAATTCATTGATGGTGGGCCAAGAATAGTGATCACAAGGGCTGGTGCTGAATCAGAAGGAATACTTTAAATGGTGCTCTGTTAAACAGAAACATAATTGCTCTCTCTTTCCCCTTCTTGGCTTATTGGTTGACTGAATTGCTCATTTCATACTTGACTATGAGTGTGACTGGAGCTGTGAATCAGTGTTTGTGAGAATTCTCTGTCTGGCTTGTGTTCTGACTTTCCTTTTATGAGCTGGAGAGGCTTGCTGTGTTATTCCTATGTAGTGAAAGTCCTCTTAAACTCTCCTTGTTATGAGTGGGTGAAAATGTTTGGCAAACAGGAATCAATAATGGCTTATTTTCTTCACTGCTGCTATTTAAAAGTTGCACTGTCCTTTTCATATTTGTGCAGATGATCAATGTCCACATCCAAATGATAAATAACAGGGATAGATAACTTTGGAGCCTTCCTTTGCAAAGTCATCCTCAACGAGATGTATTTTTAAAACGGCTCTTGTTTTCATTCCTGACGTTTTATTAGCAGCAGCAGCAAGAACTGCATCAAAATTGCAAGGGTTTATATACAATCAGAAAAACTTGATAATTATTTTAGTTAAAGATATTCACTGGTGTATATGCTACTAAAATGTCTGTAGCTCTATGCATCACGAAAATAATGAGCAAATGGACTGAAGGCTATTAAAGGGGGAATAAACACTTGTCTCAGTCTGTGAGGGAAACAGTGTATGTAACTTGACCTGTTAAGTTTTCATAAAGAAGAGACTGACTTCTTAATGGCCTTGTCTAACATGTCCATTTTGTTTCCTGACTGAAATTGAAAATTAAAATGAGGGGAAGAATACTTTCATGATTATAATTTTCCCTTGGGAACAATTTCAATTGTGGATTTCTAATAAGAGAGATGGTGGCTTCCTTTCTATTTTTGTGACATGAAAATTCACATCTGTTTAGCCTGTTTCTAAAGTTAAGAAAACTCTAGATGTCAACCATGAAAGATATAAACAACTTCCAGGTGCCTGCAATTTGAGGAAGTCCTCGAATCAGGTTGCCATCTTGATGTGACCTTTGCCAAAAATAACTGTAATAGTACATGCACGACATGCTTATGTGGTGTAGTGAAAAGAAGATAAAACAAGCTATTTTAATGTACAAGATCTGTTTGCTTTTTTGGATTTGCATTTCTGTAATGGAAAGACAAGCTTTTGAGTTTGTCTTGGTTTAATATTCAAATCAGTATCATCTTACCCCACAGAAGGACTGCAAGGTAGACTGCAGCTGGTTGTGCTGTTCCAAATCAGTTGGACTTACTGTTATTGGGTAGCTTGCTTCACTCCATTATTTGGCTTCTTGGTCCACTGGAAAAAAAGTTACTTTTTAGTACCATAACTTATACTGAATGGGTGATAACAACATTAAAGCCTCAAACTGCATTGTTCTCTAAGTCCAGATGTGTTATGGACGTAATATGTGTACCTGCCCAAATCTTAAAGCGTGGGCAGATTGTTTGTTTTAGTGGTGCGATTTAATGGAAAAGAAGTTCCTTTAGTGAACAGAAATTTGGGAAGAAGGATTACTTTTCCCTGCATTCTGTAGGACTGGTATTGCATACAGTCTGACTGAATGTCTAGAGCCTTCAGTGGCTATCTCCCATTGGCATTTAATTCAGCTCAAAGTGTGCTTTTGAAGTGCATCTGTTGATTGACCCATTTTATAGTTCTTTGCTCTGCATTGTGGAGAATCAGAGATGCAAAAATAGGATTAATTTCAGATACTATTAAAGTAGAAGACACGCTCTCTTTACAAATAGATACATAGTTCAGGCAACCAGGAAACAGCTGGTTCTGAGTAAAACCTCCTGCAAAACATGAATCCTTAGCACCAAGGTTTTGCTGACTGATGTTCTGCTGTGCTGTGCAGCACTTTTTTATTATTATTATCCTAGAATTAGGTGTGTGAAGGGACATCTATGAAGAGAGGGAAGAAGTCTTGTCTTTGGAAAGAATTCAATCTACCCTTGCTTTCTGTAGTTGTTTTTACAAATTGTTGTTGGTTTCATAAACTTGTTTGTAGAACTTAGCTTGAACTGTGTATTATCTAAGGGCACAGTTACAATATGGAATGACAGGGAACTTCAGTCGTGTCTTAGACCTTTCATTCTCAAGGAAAGGAAAATGGTGTGACTGGAAGTCAGCCTGTAACCTCTCAGTGAAAAGGGTTTGTATAGATAAACATACTTTTATCTCTTCCAGAAGAGAGTAGAGACTCCCCTTCTCTTATTGTACCTCCTTGTTCAAAGACAGTGCAACAAATTTCTAGGTTTACTTAACATCAAAGAAATCTGTGGACTGAAACAGGTACCTCAGCTGCAGTATATTCTGACTTTCTTGTGTGGCTCCCAGTATTCTAAATTTCAGTGCATTTTTCTCTCTTCTGGTGGATAAGCTTTTTGTAGTCATTTGCATGGCTTTGTTAATAGACAATTTGTAAAATCAAAATTGTCAGGCATGATTGAAAACATTCCCTACAGAGTCAGAGTTGCCATGTTTGGAGTTGTCTAGAAAGAAGAGAGAAAAAGGGTCATTTATGGGATGATATTCTTGCCTCCTAATACAGCCTCTTTCTCACTGCCATTCCATTTTGCAGCCAGCCCTACAAAGGCAGAAGTGCCTTGGTGACAGAGCTACTGAATTCTGCAGATGTGTGTTGATACCAAGTAAGAGATCTTAGCGGAGGTTTTATTTAAGTATGCAGGGCTCTAGTGGGAATGTCACCTTCTGTTAGGATGAATTCTGCTTGTTCCCCAATGGAAGTTCTACTGCAGATTGCTAAGAAGCTTACCCTTATCCCCAGTCACTTATATAGTGAATTCAAATGGTGAGAAGACCTGCTTTCATATTAAAGATGAATACTCGATTGAGAGGAACGGTTGTTTCATTTGAGTACTGTTACACCTATGTGTTTTCCTAGTAATAGTAAAATGGCTAAGGCAGTCTTTTGGTCACCTTTATTTCTGTGTAATGTCTTAGGCTACAGAAACTTGAGGAACTGTTCGAATCAAATGTGGGTCTGTCCCACTGATGGCCAAACCAAATGCCCAGGAAAGTCTCCACAAGGTTGGTGTAAACCTCTGTAGTGCTACAGTCAGCATTTAACTGGGCCTTCCAAAACCAAATGGTATTTCTGTATTTTCAGTGACCTGCAGAGTTTATTGTCTATTAAATTTTCAGTGTCCTCTTAGATTATATGCACTTTTATGTCTTGGAAATCCAGTGGGAGAAAGTTTCATAGCTTTTAATGTATGTTGTGAGAGAGGCCACCTCCTTATGTTGCTTTAAACCTGCCACTTCCTAGTTTTCTTTGAATGTTCTCTCTCTTGTATTGATGGAGTTGGCCAACAGTTAATTTTCCCTCTCTGGGTCACTCGTGGTTTTATAAGCCTATCTCATGTTGCCCAGCTTTTCCATGCCAAGGAGTCCTACCTATATTTTTTTTCCTGTAGGACTCACTCTAATTTTCTTGTGGTTCCTTTGACAAATTTTAACAAATGCTTGTATTTTGTTAGAGAAGATTTAGCTAGATTGTGTTGAAGATGTGAGCACACAGCAACTCTAGACAGCTTCTTGGTGTTATTAATTTTCTCTTTGATACTAATATTAATAATTTGTTCAGGTTTGTTGCTTTTCAATCTTTTTAGTTCTTTCCTTTGTAACTGCTATTATTTTTTGTCTACACTGAGCATATCCTTGAAGATAAAGAGATTAAAATATTTAGCTAACTTGTAAATTAGACTTGAGACAGTTTCCAAATCAGAGTCGGTATAGTTTGGGCATTAGGTCTGAGTTAAACAATATCCCAGTGTGAGAAAAATTCAGTACTTAGAAGTCAGTTGTCATGAATGTAAAGTGAAAGTGGTAGTGACCTTGTATTGTGTGACTGCTGGGAAATAAACCTTGGGTTTAAGAAAATCTTGAAATTAGTTTTCAATCTTTCAAAGTAAGGTGGCTTATTTCTAGTCTGTTCAAATCCTGTGTCTGATAGTTATCAATAACTCCAGTTTCAAGTAACTGACCTTGGAGAATTTTTGAACTCAGGTATGATTTTTTTCTCATTCCCTTTACACAATAACTGTAGTACAAATTGCTTTGTTTAATGCATCTTTGAAGTGTCTGCACACTGTTGCATCTGTTGATGGGATTTGTGATCATGACAGTGACATGCTGTTAGAGAATATAGAAACAAAAGGCTGTCCATACTCTTGTATGGTGATATTTGCTTGTAAAATAATTGCAAGGAAAAAAGTGATAAAATCTTAAATATATGAAGACAGCTTTTATGGTTTGAATTCATTTAGACCAGTGCTATCACAATCTTCTATTTGAACACAAGCTGAGGTGAAATGCTCATGCCTGATGGTTTATTAATGTGTTGGTGCCATTAATAATGACATTTAAGTGATTCTTGGAACTGGACTTGATATTTAAGCTCTGATACTAGTATTTGATTCCAAAGATCTTGCAAATGACAAGCTTTCAGAAGGATGTACTGTAAAATCTTACTGTATATTTTCATGATCCTGCATGAGGTAAGTTGATTGGTGGGAGTGAATGAAGTTTTCTTGTGAGTACTGGCACATGTATTTGTGAATATGAGATTATCTTTGAGAAATGGAAGAAAGTAGGAATAGCTGACCTGATAAAGGACACACTGTGAACTTGCAAGATTTTTTTCACCTTATTTTATTTTTCTTCATTTGAGTTTGGAGAGTTGTTTTCTGCTGAAACACATTAAATGAAATGGTTGGGAGTGCTTTGTGCAATTCGGTTGGTGCTGAGGAAAGCAGCACTAGCAAAGAGAACGAGTCTTGGAGAGCAGCTCTGGCCATTCTCTGACAGCTACATCTGCTTCTGAAAGAGTTCCAAGGAGTTGATGATGCACACAAAGCATTATAAGCAAGAGGAACTTGGATGGTATAATTGTAGAAAGCAGTTTTTTCTGCAGGATTTGTAGAAGAGTATCTTATAATAATATTAGGCCTTACACTGTGTGGATTATTCACCATAGAAAGTACTTGTACAACATCTGAATTAATTCATTATTGTTTGTTTTGAATACCAAGTTCCTTACATAATAAGTACAGTTCATCATTATTTTGATTATAATCATATCATTTGTGAAGATAAGCAGTAAATGTAATAAACTTGTAACAATAAACTTTAGTCTAAATGCCCTTAAAATACAAGAAGGGATAACAGAGGCAAAGGCAACTGTAATCTTGCAGTCTGGTCAAGTTACCAATCTTCCAGGCAGTCTAACCTATATTCATTTTAGTCCTGCCAAATTAATTGTGAAGCATAGTGATGAATGAGAAAAGCAATAAATTGAACTTAATAATCCATAGGCTGTTTTTACTATATAGAGGAGAAGCCAAGAAATCTCATACAAGTTCTCATATAAGTTCTTTTTTTTAATTTATTTTTTTTAACTCTACACCACCTGTATTTGGTGATAAAATAACATTGCTTGATTAGCTGCTGATACTTAAAATTCAAGTTTGCTATTTATTTTTAGTCAAGTATGCCACTAAATTTGGAAAATTCCATCCTTAACTGTACAATGCAAAGCAAATAAATGAGAAAGAAGAACTTGCAAAATAGGAATAATTTATTTTTAACATTATTTTTGTGGGGGGATTCCTTTTCACAGAATATTCAGTTGTCAATATATGTAATGTTACTGAATTATAAAGATAAAAGAGCTTGGAATACATGCATAAAAGTATTACCCCTTGTTCCTACTTAGATATTTCCTGGATGAAGAACGAAATTAGTTGTGCTTCATGTGCAAATAATTTGCTTTTCCTACTTTTAAATACTCATACACAAAGAAGTTTGAAAAGTCCATTATTATCCTTAATCATACTGTGTTTCTCATAAAATAAGCTTAATACCAGAGCTACTGTTCTGGCTGCTAAGGAATATTTTAGGATTAAGCTTGATTGTGAATGCATGTAATTATAGAAATAAATGCCATCTCTTTGGTCTGTGGAAACTGGGAAAGCTGCTGATCACGTAAATGAGATATTAAGTCATAATCTAGGTTAGCTCTTACTGAGGTTATGGTTTAATTCTCTTGGTGCAGCTTTTCTGAGGAACTGCTTGTTGATACCAATTGAGCCTCCTAGCATTCTTGAAAAACTTGTTTATGTCCCCTGCTGAAATGTGTATGTACCTGAGCAGTTAGAAGACTTTCATCTTAGTGAGAAGTGTTTAGATCCTGAATGTCAGGAAGATAAATGTTAAGTGTTTAGTCATCACAGTTATAAAGGAATCTGTTTTATTTATTTATTTGTTTTAAACATTTACCTCAAACTTGTAATAATATTTATAGCTAGCTTGGAATTAGCAAGGCTAAAGTCTGTATTGTTTTGCTTCACGTAACCTTTTCTCATAAGTTTTTTTATAAGAAGGGACGCTTTTAAAGGGAGAGAGTTGTTTCCAGCCCTTCCACTCTGAAAGTGCTTTTTGAGCAGTATTGTGATTGCTCATGTAAGTCATAGCAGTATGTAAATTATCTAATTTTGTTTCTTTGTTTTTCCTTCCAATTGGCCATATTGCTTGGGATGAGGAGTTGGTAATTTTCTTCTTTTTATTTACAATAAGTGGTAGAGAGAAGAATGTTCCTCCTCAGACTAAGAACGTGTTATAAAGGACTCAAGGAGCATAAGTGGTGAATAAAAACTTTGTGTGTAGTTCAACTGAACTGTTATTCTGGATAGTTCTGTAACGGTACTGCTGGTTAAGTCTATTTTTACAGCTGATGGGGCTCTGGAGCTCAGCACTCTAGGGCAAAGGCACCAACAGACTGCTGTGGTCGGAGAGTGTACAGTGAGACTTGGGTAGAATTGGCCGAGTGTGGCCAGTTCAATTCCAGGAAGCTATGTGGAGCCCATCCCTGTCTGCCAGTCAGCTTCCACTGATGAAGGGTAAGGCCCTGGATGTAGTAGAAGAGGTGCAAGTTTTCCCTCCAAGGTCAGATAACCTGTGGCCTTGCAGCACGAGCAGCATCAAAATTGGTGCCATGAAGAAGCAGTATCGAGTTGTAGCCGTAAGTGACTCTCTTCCACCTGAAGGCAACGGAGGCTCCCATCTGCAGACCTCTTTGCAGAGATGTTTGCTGCCTCCCCAGGACCCAAATCAGAGACATTACTAGGAAGCATTTGAGCGTAATACATTCTTCACACTATTACATGCTCTTCTTTTAAGTGGGTGCCAGTGATCTACCTACAGGAAGCTTGAGATCTATCAAAAGGGATTTCAGGGAGATAACCAGAGGTCTCAAGTGCACAGATAGTGTTTTCCTCAACCCTTCCAGTAATGAGGGGAGAGAGAAAGATATACGTGAGACCAGGTCATCAATGCATAGCTCTAAGACTGGTGCCTCCACCAGAATTTAGGGTTTCATAATCATAGAAGAGTCATTGAGATGCAAGTTCAGATGGGAATTACCTGTCTTGATAGGGGAAACACTTCTTGACATAACCTGATGAGACTGATTGAGAGAGTTTTAAGCTAGGATCCACTGGGGAGTGGGATAGCATCAGGAGTACCTAGGTTTAGAGTAAATAAAATAGCTACTTCAGATATTCATGGTTGCAACATGTGTTGATCTTACTGACAGTGTGCTCAAAATCAAGTGCGTGGTAATCACATCTTTAAAGCATTTAATAACTTAAATATTTTTAAATATTACAAGTAGTTTCTGATACTAGTAATATGTTTTTATATATATAAGGTAATAAAACTATTATCCCAAACATGAAGATTCAAAGCAGAAAAGATTTTTGAAGCACGTAAGAGAAATTGTATTTAATTCTGAAAAAGAATTTTTACTTTCTAATTAGTTCTTCTAGTTCAATAAATTCTGTGATGGTCTGACTAAACTATGTATTCCGCTAAGAAGCTTACATATACTTAACACGTATAAAAACAAAGTGTCTTTAACTAAGAATTCTAGTAAACTGAATGTAAATAAGTATGTGTTTTTAATTACTTATCCAAAGATTCCGCTTTAAGGCACTGTAGAAAAAATGAAAATTATGTAAAAACACCCACCTAGATATTTTGAATTGCAGACTAGATTAATCCTTAGTGTTTTCATACGTAAGAGGAAGCAAATAATGTATAGCGCCTGTGTAATTTTGCTACCACGCAGTATTAAGGGTTCACCTTAAATACCTGCCGTTTCAT
Source organism: Odontophorus gujanensis (assembly GCA_013399175.1). NCBI lineage: Eukaryota > Metazoa > Chordata > Aves > Galliformes > Odontophoridae > Odontophorus > Odontophorus gujanensis. The sequence goes on from VXAB01012518.1 coordinate 414,958, forward strand.
TGTGTTGTTTGGAATGCATCTGAAGTAAGAAAGTAAGGGAGGAAATATCACAGGGTAAACACAGGTAGCAATGGATTGGGGCTTTGAATGCCCTTTAGCTAAGGGAGTGTTATAACTGAGTGAAGTTGCAATTCCTTCCAGTTTAAAGTGGAAAAAAATGAATACTGACATGAACTGAGAGATACAAAAGTAAACCATTTCCTGGTTCAGTGTTAAAATGTAAGGGGCAAAATTTAAAAGGAATTGTATCTCCGTTGTTTCAGATTCAGTCTGTTCCCCAGCTGCGTTTGGGATTAAATAAAAACAACTAAGTATTATTATTCATTATTGTTAGAGTTTACTGCTGGTTTGGGGCACTTGAAAGTTGGCTCAAAAACTAGAAAATGCCACAGTGTGCTTTACTCTTGAAATGGTGAATAATTTTGAAACAGAATTAGGATTAAATACTGCACCAGGGATACCAGTTTGTGTTGTTTTCTAGAAAATGTCAAAGTTAGAATCTTGTAAGTTGTCATTAAAGCTCAAAACTCAGGTAATTAAAGCATGAAAGGAGGGCTTATTTGCATCACTGAAAAATGTATGGGTTTTCCATTGTCAAGCTTAATGGTCACTACTGAAATACTACTGAGTGAAGTGTTAAAACATTTGTCTGTAAGTGCTTTGATCTAACGGCTCTAAAAAAAATAGGAAATCTGCAGAATTTTTGTAGAAAGTACTGCATATATTACCTTTACTTCTAGGGAAGGTGGATATAATTAAAGTGATTTTAGCTCTTTTGTAGAAAATTGTTTTTGTTTTTTAATATTTTCTAGATGCAAGACTAGTGGTAAGCTTAAAGAAGTCACTTTCACTTAGGTTAGGTTCAGTTACTGGGAGGTTACTGAAGTTATCCCTTCTTTCTTCCTTAGCTTGTGCAGTTATTCCCTGTTTAGAGATAGGTTTAGCAATTGTCATGGAACAATGAACTCTGAGACACTGAATGGGGAACAGTGCTTTGAAAACCATTTAGGAGTGGAGGATGTACTTCCGTAATGTGAACTGTGATAACTGGATGGTGCATTTATGTTTTTTTCTGTTGTTGTTGGAGGGTGGAGCAGGGGGTTGTAGGATACTCAGAGATCTCATTTCAAGTAGAATCTTTTCAAAACCCAGTGCTGAAGAAGGTAAAGTGGAGGATTGTGAGAGGTGGGATAAATATGACGAGGTTGTGGAGTGTGATGCCTAGTTGCAGGGCACCCTGTTATCCAGAAAGCAGATTGTGAAGAAGTGGTTAGCCTTGAAACTTGATACGCTTAAATATTTAAATGTTTGAAAGCATATAGAAAGGTTTTAATTTAAGTTCAACAACCAAATGAAGTGCAAGTGTTGTGTTATGTTTGAGGCATGACTTGATTAAAAAGAAGGAGCAAAACCAAAAATGAAGATGTGCCAAAGAGTTTAGAAATATCTGAATCATCTGAGGCAAAAATTATTGGTTTGATGTTAAGCAGCAGATGTTGAAAGAAGTACTTACCTATGTGCTAGTGTGTATTCTGTTTTTGTTAGTCTAATAAATGCATCAGGTAATGAATTACGAGCTCAAGAGTTTGGAGACATGATGAGCTTTTGATTATAACTTAAATTTTGAGAAAAGCATTAACTATTTCTCTCCATTATGTTTCACCTTTAATGATGGGGTGTCCTTCTAAGTTGATTCTTGTGAGCAGCTGGAAAGCAGTGATGTGAAAACAGAACATTTAAATGAGAAGCGTTGGGCTTAAAGTTTAGAAAAGTAACCTGGAGATTTACTGAACATTGTCCTTGAAAAACCCACTGTAATGTGCTAAGCTGGTGTTTGCATGGCTTGGACTAATTAAACCTGGAAGGATAATTTGTTATTATCATTTTATTGATATAAAGCAGGAGTTGTTGAAATTGCTGATGTCTAGAGGTGGGGCTCATATATAATAGGACTGAAGAAATGTCTGAACTGAAGAAAAGGTTTTTTAGGAGCTGCTACAAGTATATGATTCATTCACAGGTGAAAAAAACATAGTGGATTCATTTAACGTGGATCTGGCAATGTAAATTATGTGCTCGAATGTTGATTAACACAGATTTCTTACATTTCCAAAATCTATTTTACAATCTTTATTTATTTATTTTTCTTTATAATTAATTGTGCAAAAAACCTGCTTCTAGCGCTAGGAGAGAAAAGTTTATTGAAAAGAGATTTGGGAGAAAATGCAAAGCTTTGCCACTGATGGAATCTGGATAGAATAGGTGATAATCAACTAACAGTTTTTACTTTTAAAATAGATAAATGAAAATTTCAAGTGGGTGAACTTGATTGGGAAATAGCCTTTATTCAGTTGTAACTAGTTGTTAGAATTCATATTGACAGCATGGTGGACATTCCATAACATGGGAATTGGAGCAGATCAGATCATAACCACTAATGGTTCACAGAAAGCTTCAGCTTTCTTGTCATTCTTCATACTTGCACCCATTGTATAGTGTTAGAGTTACCCATCTCAGGAGTGCCAGTGTAAAACTCTAGATGTGGTTAACTGTAAAAGAGTAAACTAGCTGTGTGCAATAAGAGAAAAATAACTGGAGATTCTCTGGAAAAGCTAAGAAATAATTTGGATCAGAAAAATGATTCAATTCATAGCAGAGTTGCTGCTTAACTGAATTGAAGAATTCATGCTTCTGTGAAAACAAAGTGATATAAAAATAATCAGATAATTTGCTGTGATTGTATGCACATGTAAGAGTAAGTAAAGTGGTTCTGATGGAAATAGGAGGGTATGAATAGAGCTGTTCTTGAACATTAAATCCTTTCTGATTAAAAGTGAAAGGTAGAGAAAAGCAGAGGTGAGCAATTGCGATTTCATAACCAAAATTGGTCAAAATAACTAGAGGGGTATTTTGATTGCTAAGTTAGGATTTGTGTGTTATTCTGTATAGTATGTATTTGTGCCCCAGGAAAAGACTCTTACAGTTATAGGATTGTAAAACACCTGATCGTGGTGTGTTTTTGTTGACGATGATGATGTGTATGTGCAAACATGTATTAGTGTCAAAACTGTCAGTATGTTGAAGCAACATGAAGCTGAAAACACAGCTGATTATTACTGCTTAGGGATTATGGTCAGTTTGAGAAGCTCCCAGTGATGCTGAGAAGGAAGAGTCAGGAAATTAAGTGCAAGAGCTTTGACCAGTATATGACCAAAGAATAAGAAACAAATCAAAGAGATTTTTGCTGCTGTTAGAAATTATTGAGTTTAAGTAAAATGGGGACATTCTGATGAGTACTTCAGAAAGAGAGCCTTGACTGTTAGCAAACTGACCCACCTGGGCTTTATGGTGCTAGAATGTGTAATGTATGTTTCTTATTCGTCAAATATTGGCAGCTATTTAGTAAGAAAATACATAGTAGTCTTCGGTAGTTCATAATCAGGGAAGAATGAATACGTGTTAATAAATAAATAAATAAAGTAGTGTTACTGCAGTTCATTAATAATCTCTCTGAATTTCTCAGTCATGGGCTGTTACCACAGCATTACCTATGAACTGAAAATGCTGGGTGTGTCCAAATTGTGGACTACTGAAGCTGAGCTTCAGTTTTCAGGAATTTATGGACTATAGAAAGCAAAGAGATGAGATGCTTCGAACATTATAGTTAGTAGTATTTTTAGGAAGATTTTGCTAACTTCTATTTCTTCTCAGTAATTCCATGGCTCAGTGGAAATGAAGTTTTGAAGCAAGTGCATCCTCAGTGATGTACTTGTTTTCAAGTCATACAAGCTCTTCTTCTCTGTCAAATATCATTTGGAAAGACTGCAACTGTGGATTGCCACATGTACACGTGGTGCTGTTCATTTTGTGACCTTACAGCACGGGAGTGATGCTTGATGATGGTTTGTTACACTCTGGAGTCCAGTAATTTCTAGGGAACACCTGAACTGCTGGACAGCTCAGCATGATACGAGTTGAGTATATTAAGATAGAAAGAGCAGGGGAAGGGAAAAAAGAGACTTAAATTTTGAAATAGAAATTTAGAACTGTATAATATCAATCGTATTTCTTGTAACTCATAAAGCATACATGTTTTATGTCCAATCTCTGTAGTAGCTATTTTGCTTGGATTTTCAATTTTGTGGCTTAAACAAGCAGAACTGTGGCAGACCGAACATGAAAGGTTGTGCCTATTCAAATCACCTGTCCTGTTCCTTCAGTACAGAAAACACACGAGCGTTCAAACTGAGCAATACTTTCTGCGTACACGGGTAACCTTCTGGTAGGTCAGTCACATCTGGAAGTGCTTTGTGTTAATGTTCCTGTTCAGGCATACTGTTCACATGCAGACACTGCCTGTGCTATGGAGAAGGGAGAGGTTATCTGCTGAAGCAGGGGGAGATGGCTCCAGACTCTCAAGAGCTGAAGAAGAAATGGAGCCTTGCAGGCTTTCACGTGTTTCTGATAACTTGATTAAAATTTTGACTTCAATTGATGATAAATTCTTACTGCTTAATAAACTCTTCCTTGTTTCTTAGGTTTAATATAAAGTAAGGGAAGATTATTTATGCATAGATAACTGTTTGGTTGGCATGTGGAGGAACAGAAGTACAGATCTGACAAGAGGATGTTAGAATAATGTCTTAAACAATTCGTCTCAACCAAAAAGCAAAAACAAGAGTTAGTTTGGGTACAACATGATTTAAGCCATGCTTTTTTCTTCACCTTATGTAGAAATGTGAGACACTCAATTCAGGAGACTACATGAGTTGGCCTCATGTAAGAGATCTTGAGTCTTGCTAAGGATGTTATTTGGAGCCATTCTGTATATTGGTAACAAAGTCTCTTGGATGAATTAATGTTTTTCTCAAATTGGACTTAATGCTGTAGCAGAATCCCTGTGGGTTAAGGATAGAAATGATACAAATTATCCTTGGAGGGATTGATCTTATATGAATACCAGTAATTAGGTGTTAAGTAGTGGAAAATAAGTATATAGCTTCCTAGAAAAAGTAGAAAACTTGGAGGTTGTAGCTTTACCAGATAATTAGCATGCAGGGTACAGTCTTCCTCTTTCTTGTCACAAGGAAGTCTCTTACCTACCCTTCATTTCTATTGCTTTTGATTTTGTGAAGTTTGTTACTAGAATGCTCCAGTAAACATGATCATGTTTCAAAACTGGATGGTCAAATAGTATAAGTTACTGGTATTTGGGAGAAGTTGTACTTGATGTAGTTGCAAGTATTATTGAGGCACTCTAAGCCCTTTCAAAAGGGATTTTGTATGACTGGAACTGTTATTATCTTGCAGATTGTTGTTAACACGTGCTAGCTGCACCATAGCATGGATAGGCCGCTGGGAGCAGCAATGGTGCACCCAAATTCTGTCTGCAAGAAGATGCATCAGAGCTGAAGATGCTGAGTAGCAGAATCACAGCTAGTAGTTTCAGAGGAAGAGAACACTACATGAGATGTGTAATGAAATACATAAACAACTCAAGATACTCTTAGTTGCTCAATTGCTTTAGATAGTTGAGTGACTATAGACTCAAATATCATTAGATAGTCAGTTTTGATCAATGACATTCAGTAAATGTTATACTTGATTCTTTCACCTGCATGATGCATGTATTTAGTTCATTCTGGGCCTGAGTTTGACCATGCTGGCTCAGACAGAGGTGGTTCTGTTATCTTTGACAGAGTTCACCTGCAGTCCTCAGAAACTCATGCTGTGATGTGAATTGCTATTATTTGGAAACTGCTGGTTGGCACAAAAACTGTAAGTGAGAGTAAATAAGGGAAATAGAGCTGTATTCCTTTGTCTTTAGGATTATTTGCTGTTATCAAAGCCTGTGAAGGTCTCCTAGAGGGTAAAGAAGATTCTGAAATGATAATCTAGAAAGCATCCTGTAGGTAGAAATTACATATAGTTTGGGAGACAAATGCCATAGGATATTTGATAGTTCAATTCTTGGAAGGAAATTCAAATCCTGGGTCTTGTGTCTTAAAATTACTGTAATTTGGGACATGAAGATTCAGTGCAAATCAAAAGTTACTTGGAGAAAATCACTGGATTATACTGACTGAATAGAGCTGAGGCATATGGCATGTCATGCAAGTGTTGTCACATCAAACTTTGTAATGCGTGCTGGATGAATGCACATCACATCAGGCCTGGGTTACTGGCAAGCTGTATGTTAGAACTGCACAGAATGCTTTCCTAAATCCAAAGTGAAGACAGCAACAAGCCTACTGAATTTCATTAGTCAATGAAAATGTAAGTTAGGAACTGGGTAGAGAGGGAGGCTGCTAATTTGTTAGCTAAAACAGAGATCTCCATTTGAGACCTAAATGTCAGCAATAAGCACAGCTCTTTTCTACAGAGCAGCTATTGGCTGCTGATAGCATCTCTTGTGTCCTAGTCCTTTGTGTAGTTAAACCTAGAAACCAGCTGAGAGCTGCAATAGCAGGAAAGGCTGTATTTGGAGATGTGGAAATGTCTGATCTCTTAGCAGTTCACGAACTCCAGAGCAGCGCTAGCATGTGGGATATCACTTGCAGTGGCTGCTCGGTGACAATTAGTAAATCAGCTTTTCTAATCCTGCAGTTGAAATTGCAAGAGGTCAGGAAAAACTGCTAGCAGTTTCCCATTGCTAACTTAACTTTTTAACATACTTTTGGGTAGTGGGAGCACAATACTCCAGCTTATTTGCTTATTACCTTTAGAAATGTCTCTTCCTGAAGGCACGCTTTCTTGAGTGAATTGCTGCAGATCTTAATTTCAATGACTAATTGTTTATATTGCTATTCTAATTGGGTATCTTTCTGCTTTTTTTGACTGAAAATGTTTAATATGGGGGGTGAGTTTCCCCTTTATCCCTTGTCATTTGGATTGATGTTAAGCTTTCTGTGTTTAGCCTTGTAATTGACTAACTGGGACAAATTAACCTTTTCCTGGCTTGTGTAGGCTGGGGTACTGAATGAGAAAATAAAACTTAATAAATTTCAGCATGGTGTCATCTTGTTCTCTGTGGTATGAGGGGTAAACAAACATGATACCTTCTCTGGTTTCTGTCTCTACTTGACAGGGCAATGATTTGTAGACTCATTGCAGTACATGTGTAGGTAAAAGAACCTTCTAGTATTTTACTCATTGTAGGTAAAAGAACCTTCTAGTATTTTACTCATTGTGTAATGGTTTGAGGACCATGAGTGAAGCCAAGGGAGCTTCAAGAGATGTGCAGACTTGATTATGTTCTATAAAGAAATCATGTGCCCCAAGGTGTAATACTTTTTCTACTCTACCTGTAGATCTTGAAAGAATCATATTTCAGTTTTGTGGTTTTAAGTTTTTTTTACAGGGTATTTAGGAATCATGTCCAAAATGCAAGTGTGCTGTGAACTTCTTTTTGGGGTATCGTTTAGTTGCTTATCTATGCTAGCTGAAGACACCTTCAGGGAAAAGCATTCCAAAAGCCTCCTTTTGCAGCAGGGGCAGGAAAGCTGTTAACACAGTTTGATTAGCATCGGGGGCAAGAATATAGGGCCTCAACTAAACTAGCTCTCAGAATTTAGGGTAGTAAGAAGTCTTCAAGCTGATTTGGCACTCAGCAGAAAGAGCCCGTTGAGAAGAGGATAAAAAGAACTCTCACCTTCGGCTGTAATTCAGTTCACAAATTCAAAACAGTACCAGATTGAGCTTCCTGGCTGCTCATGCTGGTTCCTATGCACGCTGGATTTGAACAAAACTGAGTCAGTTTCAGACCTTCCTCTTTCAAGTCTTTTCAGCAGATTACTCTTTGGCTGAATCTGTTCCCTGCTGCTTTTCATCATGCAGCTACACAAATACTTCTGTTGGCACAACAGTGGGAGCTGTGTAGGGGGCAGAAATTTGCAGCTGGGGACATGGGTTTTTTAGATTAGTTTAGGGATCCACCAGGTATGGTCTGCATCATCACTCAGTTTAAGAGAAAAAAAAAAAAAAGACATCATGATGGGACTGGTATGAATGTTTAAATCCCAATCCTATCAGGATCCTATCATGATCAGTCTGGGGATCAATCTTGCATGTACCGTGCCAGTGTCCTTATTGCCCCTTGACACAGGGGTTGAGATGCCTCCTGTAAGTGTTGCTGCAGCGTTCATACTATTTGTGGCATGAAGATGATAATTTTAATTCAGTCTTGATTATCTGCTACAGAATGTCCACAAATGCTGCTAGTTCCTCTGCCGGTGGTCACCTTTCTCTGCTTCCTTTGGGTGCTTTCCTTTTGGGTATCAAAGCAAAAACTGAATTGTTTTGTTGTGTGGACAGTTTTGTTTGAACACTGGGGAATTAAAACAGTGTAGGACTGGAGCACTGCTGAGGGGAGCAGACAGCAGACACGCCATTCTTTCTTCTTTTAAATTTCTTGTAAACCATGCCTGTAAGGCTGAAGTCCTTCTGACTGAGATCAGCTAAATAAGTTATTTCTATGAAGTCATGATTCAGGAAAGATTTCTTGTTTGTAGACTTTTTCTCTCAGTGTGTTTTTGCTTTTTGCAGTAGCTGAAAAGTTGAGACTCATCAAGGGAAAGAGCTCAAGTTGAAACAACTTGGTTTGTCAGGGGACTGATGGGGAGAAAACAGCACAAGAGATGAACAATGAGATATCAAAAGTAACATTAGATAACTGATAGCTTGGCATCACCAGGTCAAGTGGAAGTAATACGTAATATGTAATTAAATATGTAATTGACAGGAATATGGCCAGTTCAGATATCCAGTGAGGATATCTAAGAGAAGAACTCTGATCTTCAGGACATGAATGGCTCATTGAATTGCCCATTGATGGCTGAATTGGTGCATCACTTCAGTTGGTGCTTAGGAACTCCTTGAGAACCAGTATTGGAAACAGTTCTATTTGCCTCTCTCTCAGTGTGCGTTAACTTTCTGGAAATAGATTTTAGAAAGAATGTTCCCTGTAAATTTTAAGTGGCCTCTTGAATTATATCCCTGAAGTGATGTGATACATATTTTAAGAGACTGACTCACTTTTGAAACACTGCCAACGTTTTACAGAAATGAAGATCTGAATATTATCAGTTTGAAAATATGTCTACCGGGACAGTTAATGGCATAGATTTGTTTTTTCCCCTACTAGATATCTCAAATAAATGGGGTTTTTTTTCAGGATGAAGCTCCATCTACCAATGTATTTAGCAACCGTGAAAGAAGTTGAGCAGATTTTTCAAGTGTATGGCTGTTGTTTTTTTTTTTATTATTATTATTTTTTCCATTTGTTTTAATGTCTTTTGAAAGGAATTTGTAACTGAAAAAGTAGGGAAAGCGTGTTTGAGAAATCCTATCTGTAAATGCAGTCTAAGCAGACTGAAGAGTTACAGATGAAAACTAATACAAAAACTCTTCCAGCAGCTACAGGAAGCTGTCAGGGAAGGTAAGTGACAAGACTCAACTGCAACACCAAATGCAAATGAGCAGATAGGACTCCTTAGTGTTTCTGAAAAGCTACTTGAGTCAGAACGCGAAGGAAAGAGTAGCTATCACAGTGAAGTTAAATTGTGAAATCTAGCTTAGGTTTTAATCTTTTCATTTCTGCCAAACTGAAGTGGAAATGAAGGACAATGTTATTTTTTGTTCGGTATTAAAGTAGGAAGCATAACTAATACTTTTGCTGCTATGATCTGAGAATACTGTCCTTGAGCTCTGAGCTGAAGCAGTTTGTAGCTCCCACATTCACGGAGATGTGTTTGTGAGGACTCTGTGGAAGGAGTTGGTGGCTTTTACTCAGTTTCATATCCAGTGTCAGGTTCATGGACCATTCTTTCAACTAGGAAGCTTCATCAGAGTGGAGAATGGTAAAGGCATTGGTGGTGTATGTACTAACTCAGAACTGTGCCCTCTTTGTTAATGAAAAGGCGAACTGTGACAGCTTTGTTCTCTCTGATCAGATATTTTAATGTCTTAGCCATTTCATTTTTGTGCTAAATACAGTTTAAAAATCAGTCTTAATGAGTAAGCTGTTTTGGATTGAACAAAATTAGATAATAGCTGCTCAAAATGATCACACTGGTTATAGATGATGATGCATGCTGGTAGTTGTTCTATATTGTTCAAAACAATTAACATTTTTACTGGGTTTGGTGACACAAAGGGCTACTTTCTCTTTATCATACTTGCAGTTTTTGTCTTCAGTTCGTTTCTTGTAATGAAAATAGGCTTCCTTTGGTTGCCCAGTGTATTTGACATTGAAGTTCTTAAAACGCTGCAACTCTGCTGCAGCGATACAGAAAACTGAAGAAGTACAGTCTATATCTCAAGATTTACTCCTTGTACATAGGTGCTTAGCTTAGAAGGGCAAACTGAAAAGCTGAAATAACGTGGGATGTAGTGTTGAATTTCTAAACTAAAATGCTGGTTTGGCAATTTTGCCTGTTCTTTATCAGTAAGCATGTGTGTTGTCAGTCTCCTAAATAAAATTATCCAGAATTTTAGTGTACTAGGAGCTTAGTTAACCTTAGGCTTGAGGCTGTCATTGTGTCATGATTTTATGATTTTT
>VXAB01012519.1:0-30564 GCA_013399175.1 Odontophorus gujanensis
AATAATATGTAATAATATATATAATATAAATAGATGTTACCATTGAAGTATTTGCTATTGTGCTTGACAGAACACAGAAGAAGTGTAATGTATTTTGTTACACTTAACAAAAAACAGAAAATAGTGCTTTTTTTTTGTTGAGGGGAGAGATTTACATGAACAAAATTGAGTGGTGGTGAACAGTTCTGCAAATCGCTCATACTACTGCTACGTAGTAGTTTTAGGTAAAGGTTTGCAAAAATTGTTTTCTGTATCTGTATTTGTTCCCTGGCTATCCAAATCAGGTGGAGATAAGACTTAATAGTCAGATTAAATTTGTAACGTGACAGAATAGAAATTTAAAATTCTTATACTATTTCCATTGTCTTTGATAAGGGGGCAGAATTCTGCAATTAATGTCCTTACTGTGAAGTTGTAGGTTCTCAGCAGATAGCCTTGCTACTGAATCACAGTGAAATTTTTAGACTGTTTTTCTGTTCAGAGTCAGATTTTTGTCCTCACAGGCTGTCCTGTGTATAGGAAGAGACTTGGAAGCACTGCATTTCGTGGTGAGGAAGGTAACATGAAGGAGCATTGTTATCTGTTTCTCCCAGGAGAGACAGTTTATGCGTTGAGGCAGATGAGTTCACCTTCCTGTGTTGTTTTAAGTAAAGACCTCACTACTTTCATGATCATCTGACAGATCACTTGATGTATGCTGAATTAAGGCAGGGCATGTGTCTATCTCAGTGCCTCAATGGCTGTATTGTTAGCTCCCAGAATGCTAATTATAGCAAGTGACACTTTGGGTTGATGAGCAAGGTATTTTCCAGGATTGCAGTTTAAGGTCATCTACAAGGGCAAGAATGTGGTTGAGATAATTATGGTGGACAGTCCTCATATGCAGAGTGCAGCTGGGTTGCCACGGCTCCAGAGTAATATGCCTGTGGGAGTTTGAGAGGAAAAAGTGGTGAAAACACTTAAGTGTCACTGTGTACTCAAAATCAGGCACTCTCACTTTTTTATTACTTAGGTTTTTATGTCTCACTTGAGGGAAAGATTACATTACATATGCAAATATCTGCTTGTTTATTGCTAGCATTAATATATTGCAGTCTATCATATGTGAACTTCATAATGAAAACCTTATTTCTTATTAACGCTTAATGTAAGTTGGTGTTGATAATATCTGTAAGATCCATGATCAAGAATGCTTATGATACATTACTTTTGTAGATAAATCATGAACTGCATGGATTGCTTTTTGCAGTCTCTTATACTTGTTATTGAAATACCTCTATGCATGGTAGTCAGTTGTATATTGCAGTTAGAAATATTCTGTTTCTCAAGAAGTTGTGTTACTATGTATAGCATTTGTCCTTGAAAAGTCTGACTGATTTGTTTTATGCTTTTAGAAAAGTTGCCTCTTCTGTGAGATTTGTGTTTTCCTAGGTTACATAGAGTGTAGTTGCTGTTATCATTTTTCTTTTTTTTCTAAGCAAAGAAGAAGAACCTTGCCTTCTAAATGCCCACATGGCTGCCCGTGCCCTGTTTATCAGAGGGACGTTTGCCCACATTACACTGTTGTATGTCTATAACAATTCATATCACATGCCCAGTATTAGTGTGGATTAACAGCAGGAGAACTGAAGACAGAACTGGATTTTCTGCCTCTCTGGAGAGCATATTTCTGTCACCATTTTTATTTCTGTTTGTATACCTCTCTCTAACAGAAGTCACATCAGACTGAGTTATTTGTTTAGTCAGCATTTTTACCCCATCAGCTTCTGCTATGTATTTTTTCCTCGATTTAAAAAAATCAAACCAAAACAAAGAAATCCACCAGTGTGTGAAGGTGAAAGCACATAATCATACTGGTTGGAAGGAACCTCTGGAGATGAAGTCCAACCCCTCTGCTCCTTATAGTAGGTTGCATAGGAAAGCGTCCATATGGGTTTTGAGTATCTCTATAGAAGGAGACTCCACAATCACTCTGAGCAGTCTGTTCCAGCACTGTTGCCCTCATAGTAAAGAATTTCTTCTTCATACTTGTATGGAACTTCCTGTGTTCCAGCTTCTGCCCATTGCCCTTCGTGCTGTTGTCGCATGCCACCGAAATGAGCCTGTCCCCTTCCACTTGTCTTCGACACTTCAAATGTTTATAAGCAGTGATTTGGTCTCCTCTCAGTCTTCTCTTCTGCAGCCTGAACAGTCCCAGGTTACTCAGCCTTTCCTTGTATTGGAGATGCTCTGGACCTTGACCATCTTTGTAGTTCTCTGTTGGATTCTGTAGAAGATCCCAGTCGTTCTTGAAATGAGGAGCCCAGAACTGGAAACAGTATCCACAGCGGTGTGAATTCTTAGGTTTAAAACTAAATATAAAAAAAAAAAAAAAAACAACTTTTTTTNCCATATGGGTTTTGAGTATCTCTATAGAAGGAGACTCCACAATCACTCTGAGCAGTCTGTTCCAGCACTGTTGCCCTCATAGTAAAGAATTTCTTCTTCATACTTGTATGGAACTTCCTGTGTTCCAGCTTCTGCCCATTGCCCTTCGTGCTGTTGTCGCATGCCACCGAAATGAGCCTGTCCCCTTCCACTTGTCTTCGACACTTCAAATGTTTATAAGCAGTGATTTGGTCTCCTCTCAGTCTTCTCTTCTGCAGCCTGAACAGTCCCAGGTTACTCAGCCTTTCCTTGTATTGGAGATGCTCTGGACCTTGACCATCTTTGTAGTTCTCTGTTGGATTCTGTAGAAGATCCCAGTCGTTCTTGAAATGAGGAGCCCAGAACTGGAAACAGTATCCACAGCGGTGTGAATTCTTAGGTTTAAAACTAAATATAAAAAAAAAAAAAAAAGCAACTTTTTCTGTCCCAATAGTTCAGATGCTAATAGTTCATTTTATTTTTTTTGTAGCTAGTATGTCTCATTGCTGATAGCAGATAAAATAATGTTTGTGTGTTGGTGATATTGTCAATTATTGTTGATCTTTAACTTCTCTTGTCTTGCTGAAACTAACATATGCTACTTTCAGTCAGGTTTCTCCAGTGGTGGTAAAAGTTAACTGTGATTGGGTATGGTCCATTATCATCTTGAATCTGTTTTATAAAAGGCTAAATTATTCTCTGTTTCTAGTCTTCATTTCTGTTTTTTTCAGACTGAGTGTAGATTAACTGTAAATGTTAGGTTAGTCTTTTATTGTATTTACATCTCAAACAGATTTCTAAATAAAAGATACAATTTTTAATAAAATTATAACTTTTTTAATACCTGATATTAGCAAGATAGCAGGTTTATTGTTTGATCAAATAATGAAGGCAACAAAGGAGTTTATCATAGAACTACATAAATGTATGTTCAATATTCATGAACCAGACCCAAAAGAGAACAATTGATCTAAATAAAAAATTCATTTCCCATGTGTATCCAGAAAGATTAATAGCTAAGTGATGTTCTACAGATTTTTGAAGACAAGAAAATAGTTTAATGGAGGAAACAGAAGCACCTACTCTAATGCATGATGAGTCTGACTACTGCTCTTTTAAATGAGTATTTTACTTTCACGTGGAGCAGTGCTGCTTGGGAGACCTGTTAAGAATTTTGTCAATACAAGAAAGAATATATTCTCTAGTTCATTTGGATTTGTACAGTTAACCTTGTAATTGTGAAAAGTAGCAGTAACTGGTGCAGTAAGCCAGTGGATATAGTCATCATCCTTAACAGAAGATTTTCAAGCCAAGATAGATGGGTATTTCTGTAGTCCAAAAATAGCAGGCCTAGCTTGGGACAATGGAGTGCAGAAGGCAAAACAGAATAGAAAAACAAGAGCAAACAGATCTCCTTATTTAAAGAAAGAAGACTGCTTTATATGTTTTCAGGGTCATCTAACTAGAGTAGGAAGACTTTTTATTTATTTATTTATTTAAGGTCAAATTCCCTTCTATTTACATCCAGCATTGTAAGAATGGAATGAAGTGGAAGAAGACTGTATGCATAGCTCCAAGGTCTCCTGTTACTATTTCTCCAACAGCCAAAGATTGAAGAGAATGAGAAAATGTATGAAGGGCTACTTAACTGCTTTCATGGACAAAATACATTTTTTTTCCATTCATCTGTAATCTGCAAAACTTTATACAGGGAATGATCTGTCTTCTGGTCATTCTTGCAGCCGTTCCAAAAGCATTCAGATAAGAGAGCAATTTATGAACATTTTTTCTATTATCATTTCAGTACTAACATCAAAGATACAACCTCTAACCCTTGCATTATTACATTTTTAAATGCAGTAGTACATTTTTTTTTCTCCCCATTTTAACCAACACATTACACTTTCTTAATCATCTAAACCTGCAATGGGTAGTGTGTGCTGTCACCTACACTGATGCTTCCAAAAACTGTGACATTACAATACTTTAGAACTTGTAGGTTCTGAATTCATGAATTAGAAATTAGAATATGGATCTTCTTGCAGTTATTTTTCTCTGAAACGCACAGGTTTTGTTTTGGTTTAAAACAGTCCATTGGCAACATTCCTCTTGAGCTTCCACATAAGTGGCTTTCTGTATTGCGGTATGTTAGTGGAAAGCTGAAGCTATTGCTGCAAAATGAGTTGCTTCTCAGACTAAGCTTCTGGGTCAGGGCTACCAGTGTTTGTGTGTGCAGTGCTAAGCACACTTATGTCTGAGAGTAACTCTTCCATGTGGGATAGTGCAGCACTAAGTGATGCTTATTATGCTTTTTAGGGAGGAAAAATGAGGGCGAAGTACTTCTGGAAAGTGCTTATGTTTAGATGAAGATGAATGTGGTCACATGTTGCTATAGAAGGTTAAGGTGAGCTGTTTAGTTTGGGTGGATGCTGGCCATGCTGAGAGTTCACACTGGGAGCAGTGCCAAGGCAGGAGTGGCGGGGATTTGACAGCACCATGCAGCACTTCTCCAGCAGAGGAGCAGGGGTGGGCAGCTTCACAGGTGATGAGACCTTAACATTCACTGCTTGGCAGGTGTTCTGCTGAAGTGCACCACACCATGCTGCCAGTGCACATAAGATAGAGTTGGAGTGGTCTGGCACTAAGCTGGTGTCTCTGCTGTGTGTTCATTTATGAAGTGCATGACACAGTGTGTGAGCCACATCTTCTGATACCAGCAAAAGAGACAATCTCTGACTGCTGTGAAAGTGCAGTGAGTATAAAAAGTATTTCTAGTGCCCCAGATTATAAGCTACGTGGAAAGGGTAGGAGCCAGAATGGATGGTGAATTGAGGCTACAGCCTTGTCAGGGATCTGATATGGAACTAGTGGGTGGCAATAGACTCACTGACTTCAGGGACATTGAGGGCTGAGCGAAAATGACTGCATCCTGACTATAAACATGCAAATTGTGCCAAGTCATTGGGAAGAACCTTGGATATAGATGTAAATATCTCTTGCAAGGAATTGTGCATTGATTTGAAAGCAGGTGCTGCCATGCTAGGAAATAGGGATGCATGACTGAAAAGATCTGCAATTAGTCTTACTGGTACCAATACATATGAAAAGCAATTTACAATCACCTTGGGTTGTGTATCTCTGTGTGTATTTTGTGAGAGCAAAGGGTGTCTGGCAGTAACATCTGTTACAGCTGAACAGCTGTTCGGCTTCTGTGTTGTTACTGTTTTAAAAAAAACTCATTTTTCTGTTAATAAGAGTATTTAACAGTAACTTGGACTTGCAAAGCCACTTAGCAAGGTGAAAATAGTAAAAGTACACAGCATAAACCATCTTTCGTATAATAAAGCATTGTAATACGTAGAAAAGAAATGACTGAATAAATATGTCCTAAGTGTAGGAAAGAAGATTTTTTTTTCATGTTAATACTAATGTAGTCTGTGATTATGATCACCTAGCAGTATAAACCAGTGATTCACTTAATGGACACTGATTGGGATTTTTATTACCAAGTATTATGGCTTTGCCAGGACTGCAAGATTATATCCCAATCTTTGGAGTGCATTAGATAGTTCATCGGTATTTAATTTGTTTTGATGACATAGTAAAGTAGAGGGTCATCATGTTAGAGATTATTTTTAATAGTTGTAAGCTTGAGTAGATATAAATGTAGTCATGTAGCATTTGTTTTGTCTTGCTGGACAGGTTGCACTAACAGTATTTTCTGTTCTATGGAATTTTGGAGTACAAAGCAAAAAAGGTTTTAAATCCTATGAATTTAGAGTTGTGTGGGCTGAACAAATGAACACACTCTGACAAAGATCAGGATTTTGCAGAAGATTAGCATACTAAAAGCTATCATTTCCAGGGCCTTTGCAATTCAGGAGCTGTCACTGCACATATGCTTTAATTTTCTTACCCGAAGTGCGGTGACCCTTCTGATGTGTAAGATTATTTGGGTATCATCAGCAGGTGCAGAAACTCTGTAAGCAGATTGTATGTTACTTGAAAGTGTGAAGCCTTTTTTACTTGCTGGTGCAAAAAAACTTAGCTGGGATTTTGTGCCCTGATACACTGTTGAGGTACGCACCACCTCAGTAAGACTTATGAGGAGCCTCTGCTAGCCAGGAGGCCATGAGTTAGAAGTGGTTAAGGGTCGTCCTCCTCAGCACCCAGGAATGGTCCTCCCTGCTGCTGCACTGCCACCTCCCACAGTGCCAGTGGTGTTGTTGGATGGACAATCCTTGCTGACTCCAACTAGACCAATAAGTGTGGTTCCCATCCTGTTTTTGACATTTATCTTGCCTCTGTCTGTAATTTGGCTTTCGCATGGCTCCTTTTGAAGAGCCTGAACACTACGTGGCTGCTTATAAACTGTGCCACAAAGGCCACTAAACCCCAAAAAGGAGGACACCCTCTGTGTCTGGAGAGAAAGTGGATTACAACTGTAAGGGGATAATAATAATATTCTCCCCTCAAACTCCTTCATGTTTATAAAATGTAAGGGAGTTTTTGGTTGGATAGTTTATGACTGTTGGGAGAATGTGTCTTGTTAAACCTAATGGAGTTAGTGAAAGACTCCTTCACAAAAATCAAATTAATTTCATGAGAGAAATTCTGAAATGGCAGCTGCCACTTCTTATGCCAGCTGTTATGCGTTAACGAAGTAACTGTAAAGGCAGTGTGTAGTTGGTGCTCATGTATTGGAATTCTAAGTATCCTATGTTGCTATGTCCTCTGAGAAACAAGAGTTGGCATGTAAATAAAATGTGTCCCAGTCTGATTCATCTTACTTGCTTGATGTTTCAAACACATTTTCGTGGGAAGTGTTTGTCTGTATTGAGCATAATTTGTCTTAACTCATAAAAGTATGTCTTACCAACTGTCATCAGATGGATGACAGCATTAGGAATTGCTGTTATCATCAGGAGGGTATAATTCCTGATAGTTAGAAGAAAACTTAGTTATTGTGGCACAAGGCACAACTACCTTATGCGTATCCATTTCAGAATGGGTGTTTCCATGTTTTTAATTCATGGAAAAATTAAACACCTGCGTCTTACCACTCCAGAAGAGTAGCAGAATTTCTGGTTTACTTCATCCTTATATCTGTGATTGTTTCTTCCTTAGGATCCGCAACAGTGCTGTGAGGCACAATCTTTGAAAGTGTCAGCCTTCTGTTTATTGTGCAATAGAGCAAAGAAATAAAAATTTTTAGTTAATTGTCTTAAAAGTTTGTGGCTTAATTATGGTAATATGTGCAAGTTCAAGTTAGTGCTTAGTGATCTCATTCTCTCATAAGACAGCTTGAACCGTGCAGATCTGTATTTAGGAACAGGTACTGACTGAGTAGCTGGTGATAAATTATCTAGCTTTTTCTAATCCTTTAATGTGTTGGGTTTTTTTTTTTGTTTGTTTGTTTTTGTTTTTGTTTTTTTTGTTTTACTAAGATATAAGCTAGTGCCTTGTTACTGTCTTTAAAATAGATGATTATTTTTATGTTTATTTATTTACAAACCAGAGAGTTACTGAAAAAATAAAAAATCCCCACTAGTTTAATGTTGTGGTTTAACCCAGAAGGCATCCAAGCACCACATAGCCATTTGCTTTACTACATAACAGAATATTTTATATTTTATATTATTATAATGTAAAATATCTAATATGATAAAAATATTAAAAAATATAAAAATAAATATTAACAGTACAACTGTTCCTCACACACTGACCAGTGCCCAGCTACTGTCTGCCTGCTGACCGATGCCAGACTGTCAACACAACTTCATTGACTGATGCGTGGCTGGTCCCCTGCCTACTCCCCCCAGGTTTACAGCCCTCCTTGTGGTGGCATATGATATGGAATAACCCCTTAATCTAAATCAGGCCATCTGTCCTGCTTTGCCCTGCCCCCTGCTGCCTTGACATACTGATGGCAGCTCTTCCACCAGGTGGCCCAGTACTGGGCATGCACACCCACTGCCAAAACATCACTGTGCTATTGGCACTGTCCCAGCTGAACTCAGGACACTTAAGTACCTAGTCTTTGCAAGAAGTACTCAGAACCAATACTGCCTTTTTTTATTTATTTATTTATTTTCCATTTGTTTGTTGCATATTAGCTGTCACATGCTGTTGGGCTGTTTTGAAATGAAGCAGCCAGTGTCAAAAGGCACTGTTTGGCCAGCTGACTGTGTAGGTGTTAAAATGAAGGAATTGATATGAAATGAACAAGAAATGCTTTTAGTCCTCTTGCATGCAGTTTGATGCAGTTTGAGGAGAGCTGAAGAGTTTGCCTGGATGCATTTTCCTTTTTTGACTCGTATCCTACTGCTCTTGAGGACTCGTATAGGATGAGGTTCAAAGAAATGAAGTTGCTTCCTTTTCCCAACATGGGAGAAGAGCGTAGTAGTTAGTAATCAGTTTTGTCGCAATGTTCAGTGACTTTGTTTTAATATTTGACTATGATACATCTGAGGGTGAAGCTTAAACATAGGCATATAAAACATTGCACACCAGCCTCTGGACTCATTATGGTGAATGTGACACACTGGTGAAGAGCAAATGTGCTGTCCATCTGCTATTTCAGGCTTGCTTCTGGTAGCTTTGATTATTTTGTCTCTTTTTTCATTAGTCTAACCTAAGAATTGTACAAAATGTTTTCCTTTGTGCCTTTAGCGTCAGTCCAGGGGTTGGACTGCATATTTCTAGGCATGAGGTAGCATATGTATGACCTTGCAAATGATTTACATTAATAACAGTCATCTAATGAAAGCAGTTCTTCACTGTGTTTCAGAAAGAACACTGTAACCTTTGCAGGTTACAGCTGAAATCACAGAGAGGCAACATTGCCTGAAATTAGTGAGATTTCAGATTAAATATTCATGCCAAAGTACCTATCTTTCTGTTTTTAATCATTCATCTCTTTAGAAAATAATTATATGCCTTCAGACTAATGAGCTGCTAAAATTGTAACCTTGACTGTTTAAACTTTACGGTTAAATTGCAGTAAATTTTTTTCCAAGGTATTCAAAAGAAAATTATATTTTTCATCTAGTTAATTTAACACCAGAGACATTTGTCAGCTCTCAGTAATACTTGCAGCATTACTTTTTTTTCTTTTGCTAAGCATACCAACATTTAATAAAGGTGGTGCATGGTAATTTTTAATAATACTGCATTTAGGATGATATTTACTCAGTTGCATCTCCTTGCAATGAGATTGCTTTGGTTGCATTCTTTGTTCTTTGTTTGCTGGAAGGCAGAAGAACTGCTGATGCAATCAGTGTACCACAGCAGGATGCTGTTGTCCTTCAATGATTGTATTTCTGGAGGAAAGAAGTGTGATTTCTCTTAATTTTTAGAACAAGAGAATTTAGCACAGATTATTAGTCAAGAATCAGATGGCATAGGTAGATATTCCAGTGTGTGCTGGGGGTGCAGCAATCCATACCAGGAAATACACATTGGATCATTCCCTTTTTAACAAAAATAAAAATTTGTACTAGAAATAATGTTAGCATGGTTTTAATAAGATCAGTCTTGTTTGTTCTGCTGTTATTCAGGTAACAGTTTTTGTTGTGGGTAGGACAGAACATTGAACTGAAGGTCTTAGTGTACCAAAGTACACTGAGCACGTACAAATAACTCATTCATTTCTAAAAATATAAAAATGTGCAAAACTTAAGTGAAAAATGAGGTTGATTATTTAGAGTAGATTATGTTTATTAAAAAATGAAACAGAATCTATTTTGTAGTTCTTTTGTGACCTTGAACAAAGTCACTTAAGCTCTTTGTGTCTCTTCCATAAGGAGAATAATATTTATCATTTGATGTATTGTTTTGTCAATGAATAAAAAAATGGGTTGAACTTAACCAGCATAAAGTAGTGTTGTACTGCATATGGGGTTGCATTCCCTGTATGCAATAAACCAATTTTACATACAAATTTTTATTTATTTCATATTTGCATGAAGTTGAGTACTGGGTGGGAATTCCACTAAGCTAGCATACCTCTTCCTTATACTTAAGTTTCATTTTTGCACTATTTTCACAGTGTTAGTTATGCCTAGGATCCACCCAGATATCTGCCCTCTCTCAGGTGATTGGTTGGTGATTTGTACATAGTTAAGAAACTTTTGACACTACTACGTTTGCTCCATGAGGAAGGGTCTCCAGGGTTAGAGGGCTTCCCTGCTTCAGGATGTATAGTATTCCTGTTTGATGAGCTATGTTCACCTAAAGGACACAACTTTAGAAAAATCCACTGAGCTTTCATAAAAAGTATGGCTAATTAGACAATGCTTATCTGGTTTCTAGGATGTACGTCCTTCTGTTGTGCTACTTTCATAAACAATGTCATCCTGACCCATACCTTACCCAGATGGTTTCAGTTTGGCAATACTATTAAAGAATGTTAGAAGTGCTAGTGTTTTTATGTTGCTTAAAATTATTGCACAGGTAGATGTTCAACTGAATTCTGCCATTTCTGTGGAGGAAGGATATACATGTGTATGAAAATGCTTGTAATTTAATTTATACTGTATGCTTACTTTATGATTTTGCAGTCTTCGGGGAAAGACATTCAGAAAACATGGGCTATTCCAGGCAGGAAGCTGTGTGGCTGTAGTTAAGCTCCGCTTGTACTTCTGTTTTGTCACAGCTCGTGTAACTAAAAGAGGAATAAAGTTTAGATGAGTGGTGTGGAGAATTAAGACACTTGTTCTTACGTGTTTTCCAGGGATTTTAAATTGGTGTGGTTGAAGGTCTTTGTCCTTCTTCACTATGAAGTGCTCACAATTCAATTTCTTGAGTGCAAAATTCTAGATAAATCCAAGATCATTATTCTATAAGTTAAAATAAAAAGTAATTTTATCAAAATATTCTCTTGAGTTAATATGTCCTATTAGTACATTTATCTAATGAATGTTTTGTAACTGCAGAAATACAACCTAGGTATAAAGTGGTTCGAATACTAGTAGAGCAAGACACATACCTTGAGTTCCGTATCTAGTCCTTTTCTTCCTCTCAGACAACAAACATTGTTTACTCTGTGTATCTGACTTGATTGTTCTTTAATGTTATGGACTTATATTGGAATAAGGTGTCTGACCTCCACTGTTGTTCATCATCATTATTTAACTTGAAACGAGAAGCAAAATAAATAAATAAAAAGATTTCTTCTAACTGTTCTTTGTAATGCTTTCAAATGATAATTTTCAAAGGACAGCTGTAAGTTAAAACACCAGAAAAAGTTGCAGCTCTGCAATCATATGTATGCAGAGTTCCCAAATGCCATTTATTTATTTATTTATTTATTTTCAGTTGCATTTAGTTCCCTTTATATGTAAAATTGTACAGAAGGACAGTTCAGCCAATGAACTCAATGGAGAAGGACAGTTAGTAGCTCTCTAAGGGCAGTTCTCTAGAACTAGATCTCATGCATATACATTTCCCCATGTCTTTCCCATCTGTGAGCTCACCTCATCTATGGGGCTGAGGGAACACTGTAAATTGAAAATTTCATTTTGTTATTGCCCTTGTTGGCTGTGTTGAAATTTAACACTTACTGTGTTGACAGCCTTAATGAACGCAATCTGGAAAGCAACAGGTGAAATTAAATGTAATATTCATGTCAAAGCAATAAAGCTGTAGATGGATAGCAGAGTTGTGTGTTCCCACCCTGTACATCCTTAGTTCATCAGGAACTAAGTTCCATATTTTGTGCTTTCTCACCTGAATCCCATCCAAAGAGGTAAGTATGGAAGTAAGATTTGCCTAGGAATTAGCTCTGTTGAGCAATCAACAGACATTAGGTAAATTCTGTATCATTACTTTCCAGCACAGTCAGCTTGTAAACTGCAAGACACATGTGGTAGGTGTAGATGCTGAAAAAGTTAGTAAAGTTCAAGACAGATTCAGTTGTGAATTCAGACTTCTTACCTCCAGTGCAGCACAGTGACAGTATGTAACTGCTTTTTCTTTCTGAAACGTCACTTGCAGAAGTTCCTTGAGTGCACACAGTTTCATTCCTGTCTTCACTGGAATCGAGAGATGAAAGGTCAGAAAGTCTTCAATGCAAGACAAGTATCAGTCAATAATAGAGCCTTGGTGAAGAGAATTTGGCAGTGCAAAGAACTCTCTCAAGTACATGTTATTTAGAGAAAACATTGCAAGATGTTTTTTCTTTCTATCTTAGTTGTTCTTCCTTTTTATTCCTTTTTGGTAACTGTATGTCATTAACATGAGAACGATCCCTCCAAGACAGGTGAGCCTTGAGAGTTATGGTGTCCTGAAAGCAAACAAACTTGAAACTGAAAAACTTAACAAAACTGAAGCAGTGAAGTCAGACTTCATACAATTTCACACATAATTTGATGCTGACAAGCCACTGTCTAAAACAGAGGAAAGGAAGACATAATTGCATCTGGCATTTTTAACACCAAGCAGCAAAAGCCTCTTAAGCATTTTCTTTCTGTCTGGACAACTCTTCTCCCTTCAGATCTGACACTGGAGTAGTGAAGATGGTACTCCTTTACTGCCATCACTGTAGCTGAGCACTGCAGCTGCAGTATTTTTCTGATAGCCTGACTGAAACTATTATTTCAATGTGCAGTGTATTGAGAGACTTGTGACAGAACTTCTATCCCTTAAGTGATCTGTATATGCTTTCATTCCAGAGTAATGTATACAGCAATACGAAGGCATGGTACCAAAGGGAAAGAAAAATTTGTGTCCTCCATAAATGACCTTTCTTGACCTCTAGTAGGTGAATGTCTCTAGATTTATCACAGGCGATGAGATTTCAGTATTTTCCTAGTCTTCTGATCAGTGATGAAAAGATCAGAATTGAAAAATGGGAGCACTTATTTCCTTAAAATTGATTGCCTCATGCTGAAGTTTCACATGTAAAAATATGTTACAAGTCCTTTCCTTGTCTTATATGCTATGCAGTATTATATAACACATTATACTTCCTTATATTTCATAGCATTAATGTATTAATTTTTGCCATCAGTACATCAATAACCAACTGGCAGTAAAATCTGGCAGAAATTTCAGATAACTGAAAAATATACAGACTGTATGTTTGAAATTGTTTTTTCAGTATGCACTTTTAAGCAGTGTGACTTCTGGAAGCTGAGCTCAATGCAACCTTTCATTTTCAGGAAAGGTTTTAAAATACATTCAAGGAACAAGTATATTTTGCACTGATTTAAATGAAACACATTACAGCCTTGCCTATGGCACAGATTGTGAGCTTTGTCCAAAAAGGCAGTCAGGTAATTTTTTTATCCAGTTAAAAAGGAATTCCATTTTTTGAAGTATATACTTGTAAGGTACTGCATAGGGCAGTCTTTTCATTCTGATTGCCTAGAACATTTTAATGAATCTATAAGTTATTTTACTTTTAAATTCTAATGAAAATGAAATTCTTTTGGACCTTTTTTGGTCATCTGTTTACAATACACTTTTCATTAGAACATGTACTTACACTGGTGAAATTGTTCTCCATGTCATGAACTTCGGGCATACAGAATGGGCTTCTGAGTGCCTCACAGTGCCTGATTTGTCACAAAGTCTTCTTTGAGAATTGAGCATCATCGTTGCTGTGTAACTTGCAGTCCTGTTTTCTCCCATTTACTTGCGTGCATGTGCAGCAGAAAAGAAAGGCTAACCTTTACATTGTCCTGGCATGGTATTGCACAAAGAAAAGATAGTGGGCTTTTTTTTAAGTGCATAATGATTAGAAATAGAGGTTTATAGAATTAAAGTTTATCTTCAGCAAATTACTTCAGATTCTTTAGACATCAATTAATCGTGTTTGGTGATCTCAGCTTAGAAAAGAAAAACAAACAAACAAAAAGAAAAAAACAAAAACAAAACAAACAAACAAACAAACAAAAAAACAACAAACCAAAACAAAAAACCAGAAGAAAACAGAACAGAATGAAAACATTTGAGTGTGGGCTTATGAATAAAATAGTATCAAGTTATCTTCAGAGAATATGTAAGATGCAAAATAAAGCAAAATTTTAGCAGGGAATTAGCTGCTACTGAATATACATAATGATTAACTGTAGAGCTCATTAAGAAACTTGCTTTGATTTTTCAAAGATTGATATTTTAGTAATTATACAGCTTTATCTACTTCTGTTAGAAACTTGAAAAATTGCAACAACTTTTAGAAAGAAATAATATTCATTCTTACTGTATCCACAAATTTCAGACATTGTACTACATAAAATAAATGACTGGAGAAAGGAAATACATGTGAATATATTACAAAATACAGCATTAAAATTAATAGTACTGCCTCAAGGTGATCTGTTTTGCTTTAGTTTGGCCCAATTGCATTCATGCATTCTTTTAACTGGATCCATGTTTATAGTAGCCTCTGTTACTGAATCTTGTTTCGTAGAAAAATTATATACTGAACTATCAGAAAAACAGCTACAGCAAATTGTTGTTAGTCAGTATGTTTGTAGTCTCAATACTTTCTCAATTAATTTTTCAACTTAGCTTTGAAAGCAGAGCTTTTATTTACTGAGAAGTGGATTGTCTAGGCTTGGCACTGATATGTTTATTTCCCCAGCTTGTCTTCTAAACATTATAGGCAGTATCTCTCCAGTAGATTGAAGAGTAACTCTCCCAGAATAAATCCCAGATTTGCCACTTGTGATTAAGGCTCTGGATGTTGAGCTGCTAGGCACCAAACACTCTTTTCCAGCTCCTGTGAGAAGCTTGATTAATTAGTTCTTCCCTAAGAATTTTTTGATACATATTGCTTCACTTACAGATACCTGAGCATCTTTGGTGTTTTTAGGACATGTCTCTATTTTTGGCGAAGTGAAGAATTAGCTTGTTGTGAAAAATCTGGATGTTTAATTTAAGAAATCTGTTTTTAAACACAGATGTTGTTATAGAGAACTTGGTTGGGTTTTACTCTGTTTTGAGTATCTGGGACTTTGGCAAGTCAAACTAAAAGTGGGGAGCTGAAAGCTCAGAATGTGAAGACCACCAAAATAATTATAAGCAGCAACAAATTCAGTTAACTTGATGTAGGAAATTTGTCATGGGAAGTTAAATGATCTATGAGATGTTAGTCTGTTTTTCATTTTCAAAAAATGATATTGAAAATTTTACAACAGCATTGTATTACTACTGTTCATCTCTGTTGCAGAGTTATTCTTAGCATTTATTAAGGTAGCAGTGTGATTTTCACGAAGGCTAAAAAATAGTATATGGTCATGAAGTAACAGAGCATGTCACAACACATACAGCGAAGGTGATGAATTAAGATTGTTCCAGTCTTGCTGTAAATATCAGTTCCTATCACTATTCTCTATTCACTATTGCTAGCAACTAAAAATAATCATTAGTCTGAGTTTACCTCTTAGTGCTTGAGTGGTAGGAAGTATGTTGAGTTTCTCCACACCATCTGGCCAATGTATGTAGAAGTGGAAGAAGCTAAATTGCTGAGCTTTAAGATCTGAATTAAAGTCTGTGGAACGTAACAAAACTGACTTCTGTTTTGTTGTCAGACAGAACAGCATAGGTAGCTTTTAAGTGGAACAAGCAAAAACTGAAACCCTGATCCTGCTCCATAGCATAAGCAAGTGAAATCTACTCAAAATAACAGTGACCAAATAAAGTAAAATGTATGACCAAAATAATTAACACCTGACAAAATTTTACTGTAAGAATTGCTAATGTAAAATTGTCTTTAATAGGAATAAACAAACATTTGTAACAGTAATAATAGCTGTTATTGTTATACCCAGTTCTTGTGTCTGAGAAAGGTTTATTCATACTGGACTTACTTTCTTTTCTCTTACTTTTGTGCATACTTTATTTAAATTGTCCTGTTTATCCACAGTGATCTTGATGCTTGGATGCTTTTTCCTCTGCCTTTGGTTGGAAGAAAAAGCAGCTTTAACACTTAGGTTTTACTTCCACATGACCAGTAGATCATGACTGAGGTTGGCTGGGGAGTGTTATTTTGGTAATTTGAACAGCAGCATACAGTATTTTGAGGTATGTTTTTCTTTTTTTTTTTTTGTAAACTGAGTTTGAGGGGTTGTTTTTTTACTGTTTGTTCCTCTTCCAGATCATATAAAATCCCTGCACCCTCATTAGGGTCATGCTGCACTCTTCATTTTTCTTTTTTGTGCCAAACACAATAGCTGTTTTTTCTGTTCAGTCAAGCTCTCTGTGGTCCCTCACACCATTTGTGTATGCTTGTGACAGAGTCCCTGTGCAGGGTGAGGACCTCCTGGCTTCTGCCCACCACCTTTGTGAGCAAGTATGCTGCTTTGGGTCTGTACCTTGTGCTGCTAACAGCATGGGATAGTCAGAAACTTGGAGTGTCTGAGCCCTAGCCTTGTTTGTGGCAGTATGTCAGGTGGTGGCCTTCTGCTGGTTAGCTCCTGTTTGCTTGTTCCATCTTCCTGTCCTCTGCTGTGGTGGACCCATGCTTTTTCAGGCAGTCGGCATCACTGGACAGTGAAAATGACATGTCTGATGCTGCTGCCCTGCTGTGAGGTATAACTGTAGCTCACACAGGTACCTGTGTGTTCATTTTTAACATCACGTATGAATTTTATATCAAGTATGAATCATAAAGAGATTAACAGATCCATTATACATGTTTATAGGTATAACTTTGTCCTATTGCCTGACATTTACTGTTTACGTTTTGACAAGAAATTTGAGGATTCACGTCCTGTATACATTTTTGTCTTGCTACTGTAACTTTGGTTTTTGTTACCCATGTTACTGGATTCAGTTTTACATCCTGCTAAAATATAATTCTTCCATCTCATCTAACATCAAGAAGTGCCACATGTTAATAAAGCTGCCTCCTTCTATCTGTGTTTAACTTCTTTCTCCCTTTTCATTCAGGCAGTCTAGTAATTCTGTCATACACCATTTTTATAAAAAAGATCCTTTCAGTAGCTGTGGTCAAAGAAGAACACCCTCTATGCTAGTATTTTCCCTTATTTTGATAGATTGATGCTAAAACATTCTGCAGCTAGATATGTATAATTCTTATTTGTTGCTTTTTTTTTTTTCCAGTGCTTTCACAATTTTCTAGAATTAGATATAATTTCTGTAGATTCTTTTTATTTAAAACTGATAAAAATTGATACAGGCAAATCTTACTAGAATCAACAAGACTGTGACAAATATGGTATCATATATGCTTTTCAAAATATTCAAGCTTATATTTTAGTAGTTCGTGGTTATATGCCAAATTGAGTATGTATTGTAACTATAAGTAATGTTCTTAGTAACCACTATAGTAACCACGCTATTCTCCTTGTCCAAAAGCAAATGGAGTTTTTTTCTGCATTAAAGTAGTAAGCAGAAAGGAATAGACAAAAGAGTAGGAAAAAAAGAAAATAAAAACATGCTCTGGTTGGATGGTAATGATAACTTTTTGTTGTAGTTGTTGTTGTTGTTGCTGTTGTTGTTGCTGGTGATGTAATCTAAGGAGGGAGTGAGAGTGTGTATTCTAAGGTGAGGAATGCTAAAGCTCCAGTAAAGTATTTCAGTAAGTTACACCAAAAAACCCTTCTGAATATCATTTTATCACTTATTAATATTTTTCTTCAGAGATTCAACAATAGCAACACCAAAGACATAATATACCAAGAGGTGAAAGGGAAGTGGAGGCTTTTAACAAGTTGCCATGGGGAGTGTGGGGGTAAGAGAATTAATAGAAGAAACAATGCTGCTTCTCATGATTGGTGCAACTGAATGACTCCAGGCAGTTTCTATGTATGTTTTGTTTTATTTTATGTTTCGGTTTCTTTTTCTTAAAATAAAGGCTTCTGCTGACAGGCAGAATGTAGAGCCAGCAGAGCTTATTCAGGCCTTCAGCACTTAAGGTCTGGTTTAAGGTTTAGAAGATAGCTTTCCAAGATCTTAAGTTTGTTCATTATTCCACTTAATCATAAGCACACTGGAAGTAAGGATATGGTATAGTTAAGCCCCCCCAAAAGCATCTTTTGTTATTACACTTCTGAATGTTGAAGAGGAAAAGCATCAAATTTTATATTTTCTGTAAGCTGGAAGTTTAATTAGCTTAGCAATTTTATTGGAATGTTTCTTGACAGTCTTGATAGCTTTCCTGGCACCCAGAATGTGAGATGAAGACAAAGGCAGAGTAAAACTTCTGAAATGGGTAAGCATGGAAGCCCTAACTAGAAACATTTTAGAAGATGGTCGGCTATAACTTCAACAAAAAGAAACTGAATTTTTATTTCCTGATCCCAGTGAAGGGAATGGGAATTTTGCTGTTGACTTTAATGGAGATAAGCTTTCTCTTCAGATATACCACTGCAGGGAACAAAAAAGACTGAAATTGTTGAAAACAGTAGGAGTATGAATATCATGTTTGGGGAATAAGCCCTCTAGTATGAGATTCGTGTGTACATGTGCTTTTGAAACAACGCAAGAAGCAGTTTCCTTGAGCAGCATGTCTGAGAACTTTCATACAACTCATTATTTTCATAAGACCTGAAGTAGTAGTTCTAATGTTATTCCCAGTGGCTCCTATTTGTGTGCATGTACTAAGCACTCCTATCTGTGCTGCTGTTTCTCTTAGTGGATTGCTGTCTGTCCCAGCTTTACAAGTTTAACCGTTTCCCAGTACTTGGAGAATTGCTGCAGCAGCTTTCCTTCACACTTTTACATTTATTTAAAAGGTAAAAAAGAAAATGTAGGTAATTTTCAAATAACTTTACTAACATTGATGTATTCAATTATACTAGTAACCAAATGTCTTTTCTTATAAAAACATAAAGTTCTTTCCATCTCCCAGCACTGCAGAGAGGTATTCTGATTTAGCGGAGCATCAGCTCTTTAAAGTTCCAGGAAAGCAAGACAAGACCTTCAAGAATGTCAGATAAATAAGTTTGGTGCCTTTTGAAATTAGTCTTTACTGTCAGGTTACCTCTTATCCATGCATTGATCTATGAAAGTATTTAGGGGTTTAAACCCTTGTATGTCTCCTCACTTATGTTAAATTCCAATTTTTATTGAAGAATAATGTTAAACTTTCCTAAAGCAAGCTTTCCTCTGTCAGTTGATTTCTTTTAGGTTATTGTTTCTCTCCAGCTTGTTAATATAGTGCAAATGCTGCTTATGTAATAATGCTTACTTAACATTTCCCTATCAGCTTTGTTAATTTTACATATATTTTTCCACTGATAGTCTTAATAGCAAAATAATTAGCATTTTAACCTCTGTAGAATGAATCCAGACTGCTTGATCACGGCATTTGATTTGATTGTGTTCAGTGCTGCTGCTTCTGTGAATCTGCAATTGTGAAATGAAAGCATTTGTCACAGTGTTTTCCACTTCTGTGGAGTAGGGGTTTTTTTGACAAAATGTTTTTGCTGCTTTTCATAAAACATTTGGAGATTTCAACAGATGTGATAGAAAAAAGAAAAGGTGTGACGTCCCCACCCTGAAGGTAGGCACCATTTCTAATGACATCACTTCTAATGACATCATTAGATGAGTTGGTGTTCCTGTTTCATCTAAATTGATTTAAACAGAGGGAAATTCTGTATTAATAGAAAAAAAGCTACCAGTGTCTACAGTCTGAGAAAGACTGAACAGGCATTTAGTACCAGAATGGTCCAGTGCTGTAATTGAGTTATAATAGCTAGTTAAATCAATCAGTGTCTGTGGTGATTCTTGACAAATTTCTGATTTAATGGGCTGAATCTGTTTCCAGCCATAATTAGTATGCAGTTTTTAGGCTTGACAGGAGCAAACTGCCCAGATTGGCTTTGTACTGCAAGCTTTGTTTTCCTCTATGATTACTATAAAAGCTGACTATTTTCTTCTCTACAAAAAGGGAACTTTATATTCAGTTGTTTCACTGACTTGTTAAAGAAAGCAAAACCAAAAAGATGAAAGTTATCAGAGGTAAGGTAAACTACAGTGAATCTGCTAAACATCAATTAATGTCCTAGTGGTTATGCTAAATATTATATTTGATTTCCTGTTACTTATTACTTTTTGAGATTAATATGTATTAGATGTCAAGATATCTGTGTGTGATAGCTGTGTGAGGCTAGAAAGGATATGTTTTATCAGCAGAAAAGGGCTGTTCAGTAAAGAATCTGGAACATTGCTTTGACAACCCTAGCAGCTGAGCAATATATTTATATCTCCCCGAGATGAACGGTAAAACTCCCACTCAGTTTGGCTTGGAAGGGAATCAAGTTTCTCTATTTTTGCACAAGTCTAACCATTCAGTTATTTTGGTTTAAATTAGAGTAGTCTCAGGAATGATACATGCTAGTTAGTGAGAACTGACTGGTGGTATTTCACAGGAGGAGGCTTTTCTGCGGAGTAGCAAGTTCCAGCTGTAGTGCCACCTGCCTGCTAGCACGTTCATTGTTGGAGGAGGAAAGCAAAAGCTATAAATTATACTTCTTCTTGTGCAACTTCAGCCAAGGATTTTTGTGCCTCCAGGGAGTACACAGCTTTTCTAAATGTCCCTTTATTCTGCTCCTCTGTGAGGCTGGATGTCATCCAGGAAACCAAACTGTATATAGCTGCAGTTTTAACATAATTAAGTGCTAACTTGTATCTTCAATTTTAAGTGACTCACTGTGTCTCTAGTCCAAGTTTTTGTTGAGTAGGAATAGTGGAATTTTTATATATATATTTTCAGTGAATAATAATAAGATCTATATTAAACCATAAGAACCTTTATTAAACAAAATTTTAATACCTAAAAGAATATGTTTTAGAATTTGTTTTGTAATGACTGGTTTTTGCATTCTCTGGAATGTATTTTCTGAAAGGAAATTTTTATTTATTTTCATTTTTTTCTTAAGATTTTGAGATTCCAGTGTTTTTTTGTTTGTTTGTTTGTTTGTTTTTGTTTGTTTATTTGTTTTAGTAGCACTCAAACAGAGTGAATGGGTAGTTTAGGAAAATTGTATCTGAATTCTGGAGTCTATTATATCTAACCATTGTTATCTAAACTATTGTTTCTGTGATCACTCTGGAAAGAGGAAATGGCTGTAGAAGTTGGTGACTACTAACAGAGAGTGAGACAGCTTTGTTCCAGCTGTTAGCTGTGGGTAGCTTTTATCCTCAGTGTAATGTTCATTACACCATCTCTGCTGTAGGTAGACACAGTAGTGAGGAATGCACTGATCCGGCTGCTGTTTCTCAAGCCTTACAGTGACTTGAGGTTTGTCTTGATAGATGGACATGCTTACATCTATCCTACATGAATGGAGAAGTTCAGTCTTTGCAGTTGTTGAGAATTTTGAAAGCAAGTCAGAAGGGTAAATTTTCTCTCTGCTTCCCCAAAACAAAGCTCAAATACTGCCTGCATTTCTTTTCAGTGATTCTCTTGGCTGTACAAATATGACATTGCAATTCTTTCTCTTTTAAGAAATTACATTTCCTTTTTTTTTTTGATGCAGAAGTAATAATTTGGTTGCAGACACAGAATATAGCCAAAATCCAAACTTGCAGATTCTGATGTTGCTTTCACTCCCTGAAAGGAGACTCCTCCTGCCAGCTTGGTCTTGAATCCCAAGTGGTCATGTTGAATAATGATATAGCATATCACTTGAAAGCCTATTCTTGTCATCGTACCAAAATCAGAAGGGTTTATGCATGTACCAGAATCATTAACCACAGAGTTAAAGATCACAAGACAGATTACAAAAGAAAACAAAAAACATGACAAAACCAGTCCATCTTCTGTAAATCTAGCACAGACCAGGACTAACAGGACAGTAATCCTGCTTTACATTGTCTCAGTTGTACTGGAGGATTTTTAATATGAGAAGTTCCTCAATCAACTTTCTCTGCACAGCTGTGAGAGAGTAAGTATTTGTAATTGGCTTCTAGCTGGTGTGCTTTGCCATGCTTGAGCAGTTGAGCCCATACAGGTGATACACAGTATTCTTTGCATCTCAGTCACAACAAAATCACAAGTATTGTTAATGATTTTTAAATAGTGTGCATCATTTGGCTGCTGAACTATAACCTTAAAATCATAATCTGAAGAGAGAGATTTTGGTAGTTTTTATGAGCTATCAACATTTCTACAGTTAGCACCACATAGCATTGAAAGTTTAGATAATGTAAAAGTTCAGATAAGATGTAAGAAAAATATATGTTCATCTTTGTAGGTAAATTGATTTCTGTCAGAAATGCAGAAATGACCAAGTCCAAACCCAAATATGAGCATTTGGGAAATGTCTTATAAATACTTATGTGAGCATTTATTATTATGTAACTGACTTGCTAGCTTTAGAGTATGTGTTGTGCTTTTAGCTCGCTTCTGTGAAGCTCATCCAAAGCCTCTGTGTCATATCACTTATGTGACTCTCTGTAGGGACTTGCATGATATTCAGGCTCTCTTCTTGCCTCCTGAATGGAATAAATATGTCTCTCCCTCTCCATGCATATATTTTACAGCTGTTATATGCTGTGTTTGGAAAATGAAGTCTAAAAGATGTAGCGTTTAGTGCAGAATAGAAAAAAGCCATATCAGATCTCTTTTTGTTGAGCGGAGTTTTATGAAGAAGAGTTAAATCAAGTTTACAGCTCTGCTGTTGTTACTACTGTTGTTGTTGTTCTGACTGTATATTTATTCATGTCACTCTTATTGTTAGGAGCTCTACATGAACTATTGCCACATTTCTCTAGATGCAGAACAGAACAGATCACCTTCAAAAGTTTTTATGAAGTATGTGAGAAGGACAACACTGAAACTGACAAAGATGAGGACACAGGCAAATAGGGAAACAGATGGGTTGAGATAAATTGATGTAGTCTGTGGCAGGTAAAGAGATTCTAGGTTGTTTAATCATCTGTGCATAGATGAGACTTCTAAGAAAATAACAAAGTTATTTTACAGATACAGTAAACATAAAGAGTTCATCTGAGTGTTTCTTTCTGCTTCCTCTGCATTCCTGGTCCATTTTTGAGGGTGAGTTCCAGGAAGAAAAAGAAGACTAAAGCAATTAGTTTGGTGGTCAAAAGCAGGTTGCTTTCAGATTTATGAACTCATCCTCTGATGCCACTCTTTGACTTACTGATATGGAGAATGGCTAAAGTGATACTACTGAGAATCCAGTGGTATCAGTAACTAACCTAAGGCTTCACAGCAGCTGTGGGGGTTATTGCAGTCTTGAGGCTGCACAAAGTTTTTGCAGATAGTCTCTACTGCAGATCAGCCGTTAGACTTTTTTCCCCTGCAGGGTGAGTGCCAACAGTATGTTTTATTCATAAAATGTGCCATTATGGCTTCCCAGTTCATAAATACATGTGTCATGTGAAGATGAACTTATTCATCAGAACTTGTTTGCTTTGAAGGAGATAAATAATTATATAAAATTTAAATATGAAACTAAGACAACAATCAGTACATAGGAAATTATATTTAATAGCACAAAAGGGAAGTTTCCTTAAAGGTAGAGGTGAAGATTTGCTAAGGCTTGTCCACACATCCTTTTCTGACTTCCACGTATGTCTCTCACTGCAACAACTTTAGTACACTGATGTTTTGTGACACTGTAGAGTATTAGCAGGACTTGTGCCCTGGTGAAAAAACTTAATAAAACCCAAGAGATCTATGCTATTTTAATGATAGTAACAGAATACTAACATACAAAATGTCTGGAGAATCACTGCTATCTGTGCTATTATTGTGTCTTCAGTTTCTTTCTTTACAACTTTATGTTTTTTTTTAATATGCATTTTATTGAATTCCTTATACCTGTTTTTAAAAAATAAACAACTGTAGGATACAAGAGTGGTTATATGACAGTTGCTGAGATTTCATTATTACAGCACTAAAAATTAACTGAAATTTTTGTGATAAAGTTTTTGTTCTCTTCTTCTTTCCAGGTACCATGATCAGCAGGATGTTACTAGTAACTTCCTTGGAGCCATGTGGTTGATTTCAATAACTTTTCTGTCCATTGGATATGGTGACATGGTACCTAATACGTACTGTGGGAAAGGTGTCTGTTTACTCACTGGAATCATGGTGAGTGTGTTTGAATTTATTCATTGGATATGAGATTGTTTGCAGAAATTAATCCCAAAACTTGTAGTAGTCATAGAGAAAATTTTATTTGATAGCCTCTAAGAGTGTGTAGATTTACTCGCATCATTCCTGTGACCCTTCACCCCATGGTAATAGCGTGTTTACTTCCCCTTGAGGTAAAATTTCTTGGAAGTGTAATGAAATACAGAGAAACAAATTCCACCATGACTTAATTTTCATCTTTCAAATTTTAATGGAACCTTTCATTAAATAGTGATATATTACATCTTTGCAGTTGTCTTTGGAAATGGGTAATTGGACCGCTGCTAATAGAGGGCCTACAGTTCTGCCTTCTGCTTCTTAAATTAGTTGCAAATATGGAAACATGATGGTTTGTATTCCGATAAAAAAAATGTTTACTTGTACCTGGCTTTCTGTGTTATTTCTTATAATCTTGATAACATGCTGCATGTCGTATTCCATTGCTTTAAGTGGAATTATGTAGTGCAGTTGTTGGTGTATGAGTTTTTGTTATCACTGATACAATGCATCAATTATTAGGCCATGCATATTCAGTATATATTTATTGACTCTTCTGCATGTGTGGTCTAAATTTTTCTGTATTCCACAGAATTGGTCAAACATAGACATGGAATAAGACAATATATGAGTACGTATTACAATATCAGGAAAATCTATACATTATCTACTGTAAATATTTTCTTATTTGCAGTAACCATGCCGTTCTTCTTTGTAATTGACTCCTGGATAAAAGTCTCTGTGAATGAGATGAGCATTGTATATCCTATGTATGACAGAAATGTATATGTTTCTGAACTCATGCCACTGATCATAAACAGTGGAGCTCGAGTATCTACCTTCTGTTAAAACAGGTATATTGGGATTACGGCTGAAACAAATGGTAGTAAAAAATTGTCTCTATTAAACAGATGTTTGGAAAATTTGTTTTTTGTAAAAGTGTATTTTATGTGCAAATAGTAAAATGGATTAATGCATTTTTGTGATGTTTTATACTTTTTCTTAAAAGCAAGAAAATGAACAAAAATATCTAATAGGTTTCAGGTCTCTGACCTTTACTGGAAAATTATTCCATTACATTTTTCTGGTCAGAGCAAATGTGTATGTTTTTAAATAGAGTTTGCAATTAATTTGTAAGATACAGGCTAAAAACAGAGGAATGATTCAGGTGTTTTTTATAAAGGGCGTTGTCTAAGCTCAAATCTGCCATCTCTTGAGTTGTGTTCCTTTTTTCTCAATTTGATCTGGGTTTGATGCCTAAGGGAATGAAAAGTGGTTGTAAGTTCATTACGAAAAAAGGGAGAACAAGCACTATGTATTGCCACAGGGATGGATACAGAATCCTTTCATAATTTCTTTCTTCCCAAGCACTGTTCTTCTAAATAAGAAGCAAATGCTTCAAAATACAGGTATCATATCATTATTCCTCCTCACCTATCATGTCTGACCAGACTTTCTGAACAGAAGCAGTTAAAGTCTAGGTTAACTTGCGATGATTATGCACTCAAATCATTTCTGGCATTTCAGTACGACAAAATAACAGTAACAGAAATCTTAGGAGCTTCAATGCCATGAAGAATTGCATTGAGAATTGACACTAATACACGGGTTTCACACTGCTGTTTTGATTATGGTAGTGTAAGTGACAGCAGCACCCAACCTTTTATTTTACTGATTATAGGTAGATTTACTATTTTATTATGATGAAAACAAGATAAAAACAAAAACACAGCAGACTCTAGATAATTGCAGATATTATTCTGCACACCTGTGAATTAAGCAGATAGAAAATGAAATAATAGGACGTATTTGTCATTTTGCTTTTCACAGTACTGTTTACATTCAGATGCAAAATAATATGTCAGTTATTTCCATTGGTTGGAAGAAAAAAATGAAGTACTGCTTATGTGCCGTTTACATCAAAAATACTTCTTTTTCACAGCAGAAACAAGATAGGTTCCTTTGAAAATTAAGGTTGTAAAATGTACTGACACCTTCCTGTGTCCAATTGTTCTTGTGTTTTTTTTGTTGGGTTTTTTTTTTCTGTTTTGTTTTTTGTTTTTTGCAATTAAATATTCTACAGACACTTTGGAGCCATTAAGTCTCTAATCAGAGTTCCATGGTAATGAGTTTGGGATAAATAACTTACAGAGAAACATTCTTGACAAAAAAATGAAAGGGGCAGAGTCACTGCTATGTTAAAATATCTCTGGACGCTTGACACTCCTAATTATATTCTAAAAGAATATCAGCAGAATGGCTTTGACAAATGATAATCTTTCAGAATAAAATTACAGAGCAATGACAGATTCAGATCTTGGAATTATTCTTTTTTCCTCTTTTAATATTTTTTATTTTTTGGTAAGGGAACTGAAACATACCAAGTATGAAACATTGAACATAATGATGATTTATCTTGCAGCTTAACTTGCAAAACAAAAAAGCTTATGCATTTTGAAGGTAATTATTTAAATGCAGCCACTCTTCTAAAGCACTTCTTGAAGCAAATAGTTTGTATTTGTTGTGGAAAAAAATGGGATATTAAAAGAACGGACTTGCCAATACCTATTTCAATGGGAATGATTGATAGTCTATTTAAAAGATATACAAGGATAACTGTTCAATGACTGTGAGAAATAAAATCAAACCATATATGTAGTTTTAAGAGGAGGAATCTAACTCCTTAACATTCAGTAGCAAGTGCATTGCTAGATTGGTGGATAACCAGTGCCACTGACTTTGTGCTTTTGGATAAGGCTCCTGTTAAAAAAAGATAAAAAAAAGAATTACTAGAAATACTTACGAATGCAGATGTAGTGATGCACACCACTGAAGAGTAAATAAAACCTGGAGTCTCACGCAAGGCTCTTCTGGTGTCCTAACTCCAGAGAAGAAAGAGCCCAGGTACTGCTTCTGCCTCAGGAATTGCTTTCTGTGAGATGGAAAGTGGACTGCATGGGACAAAGACCAAACCTGTAATGAAGATACTGATACAGTGTAGCACAGAGTTGGTGGCACGGGTAAATGCAGAAATAGTTTGTATACTGACAAGTTAAAGTGAACTGAGTACCTCACCGATTTTCCAGTGAACAGTTTAAAAAAAAAACAAAACCTGATCACTGGAAATAAATTTCAGTAGGCAGCAGTTGTAGACTATGAATCTGGCAAACTAAATCACATCATGAACACGTCCTTTTCCATCTCTTTGCATTAGGTAGGCCTGCAAGAGAGATGGACAAAAATGCAAGTGCCATCTTTGTTTTCAGAGCAGAGTATAGAAGAGATGAAGAGACCCACACCATCTTCAGTAGGCCATACAGTTTCCAGGAGTTTTTATGTCCACTGAATATGCAGTGGTTATCAGTGCACACCCATGCAGACCTCTCTGGTCT
The DNA here is from genome assembly GCA_013399175.1 of Odontophorus gujanensis. NCBI lineage: Eukaryota > Metazoa > Chordata > Aves > Galliformes > Odontophoridae > Odontophorus > Odontophorus gujanensis. Next base: position 27,877 of record VXAB01012519.1, read on the forward strand.
TGGTCAACAGGCTGAGCTCAAATTGGACCACTTTGTGCTGGTTTACATACATGCCGCATTTTCACTCACTTGACTTTACAGAGACAGGGCCTTGTAGTGGTTTAAAGGAGTGAAAAGAGGGGGACAGGTTTGAAAAGGCATGGGAAGTTGTGTAATTATTGACCAAGAGATGAGAAGACTTTGAATGAATGAAAGACCTGTTAAAATTTAATGAAGAATACAGAGGATACTGAGTAGCACCTGGTCTCATGGGCATTTACTTATATCTATTCATAATGTTTATGTTTAGAAAAAATAAAATTGGCTCTTCCTGCTATATTGTAGCTATTCCATGGAGTTTGTGTCACAATTACTAGCAAGTAACTTTTTAAAAATAATATTATTTGTAAAAACTATGCTTTTTATTCATGTAAGATTAAATAATAGCAGTCCATTCTTAAGACAGCAGATACCACCAACTGTTGCAGGGTTTGAGAAGGATTCTTGTCCTTTTATGTTAAGCATTATGGGGTGAGCTTGTATGTTTACTCTGTGATGCAGAAATGAGGATGCTGGCCATAGTTAAAAAGTGAACATGCTGAACCAGTATGGGAAAGAGAAGAAAATGATTAGTTGCAATTTTCCTATTACAGGATATGCAGAGTTGTTGGCTATAGCTTGGATGAAGATTGCTTTTAGATTAAGTAACTGTTCTTTTAGAGTCTTGGCATGTTGTTGCCAAAATTGCAGCTTAAATAGTTCTGAAATTGAAAGGAACTCCAAAGAGATCACTAAGCCTATGTAAGAAACAATTGAATTACAAAGATTTTCTTAAATTTAAAAAAGTGGGTAAGATTAAATGTTTATTCTGGAACATTTTTAAGTAGCATCTGTTAACTATTAGATTTGAACCCCATTTATCTAGGTGAAGAACTCCTATTTGAGTATTTACAGTGTAGTCAGTGTGTTTCTAGATCGTAATATAGAAATATATAAGAAACTGCTAGATAGTAGAACTTTTTTGTAGAACTTCATATGGATAATGTACTAAAATTGTGCATATGGTTTCATATAACATTGCCTAATACACTGTGGGATTTTGTACAAAAAGAAATTTTGTACACTGTTTGATTCTGTAATGAGTTGCAGAAACATGTAATTTTTATACCAAATACAGAAACATGCTTTGAATTACATACTTGTATGCTGCTTGGTGGGTTGAACTGATGGTTAATATATGGTTCAACTGATAGAAGAGTTTTCTATAGTAGCAGTACAGAAATAATAGATCGTGTTTGCATTTAAGGGTTTATTTAGAACATTTTGCACATCAATCTCGAATCTCTAAAATTGTTACCATTTTACCTGGTGGCAAAAGTTAGCAGAGTTTTGATTGATTTTGTTGATGAGGAGCTTATGGGAAGTGTATAAAAGTACTGGAACACAGCTCAGTTTTTATTTCCTTAAAAGTATAGAAATATATGAAAAGCTTTTCATGCAGATTGGTAGTGTTTTGGATCTACATTTCAGGTATATAGCAGAATTCAATAATAAGTGATGTTAGGTTTCAAAACAGACTGTTTTTGTTCCTTATAAAAATTAGAATGTAACCAGACAGTGTGTCAAGCAGAAACATAAAATGGAAAAAATCATTAACGGTGTTTGTATTTGTACTGAAACTATTCAAAGTTTCACAGATTAGAAACTCTTGAGCTCCTCTGTTGTTGCAGCATAGAATTTACCAAAATAGATATTTTTCTTAGGAGCAAAATGTAATTCTGGATTATTTTACATCTATGGCTCATTGGGATAAAATTTCTAACTGAGGTCAAGGAAAATAAGTGATCAAAACATCAAGTTTTAAAGCACCATGGAGTGATCTCTAAAGCAACAGTGATTAGGGTAGTAATCTGAAGCAAGAACAGCAGAGGCTCTCTTCTGTCACCATTTAAGTAAATAAAATCTGAAAGGTATATTTCTCTTTCAGAATTAGGAAAACAACAAGAAAAAAAAAAAACAAACATCTGAATCCCTCCATTAGGAGGTGCATTGTGCTTACATGGCGATGTTATGGTAGTGGGAAGACTGAAGGGACCAGCAGGTGCCCCGTGTCCTGTGAGAGCCATCTCCAGCTGCTCCAAAAGGAGCACTGGCTCCAGCACTCCACTGGCTGGAGCTGAGCCATACGTGATAACTGGTTGCACCTCCAGAGAGCATATTTAAGAAAAACTGCTGCACAACAGCAGGTGAGAGGGACTGAAATACGTGAGGGAAACAGCTCTGTAGACACCAAAGTCAGTGCAGAAGGAGGGCAGGAGGTCCTTTGGGTGTGGAGCAGAAGTTCCTTGCAGCCTAGCAGAAGTCCATGGTGGAGCACAGGCTCTGTCTAGCTGCACATCTGGCTGCGCTGTTGCTGTAGCCCATGGAGCTCTATGTGGGCCATATCTCCATATGCAGAAATGGAGGAGTCTGTAGTGAAGCAGTGGATTTCTTCTGAAGCAGGTGGCAGCCCATCAGGGCTGCTGCAGAATCAGGCCCTGGGCAGGAGCTGCAGGCCACAGAGCCCATGGTAGAACAGAGGAAGGAAGTGAGGAGGAAGCAGTGGCAGAGACAGACCGTTATTATGTGGTGACTGCAGCCCTTAGTTCGTGTTCTTTTGCACTCCATCTTGCTGTGAGGAGGTGTGAGAGCACACCTGGACAGGCCTGG
>VXAB01012519.1:32321-70581 GCA_013399175.1 Odontophorus gujanensis
GAAGGGACCAGCAGGTGCCCCGTGTCCTGTGAGAGCCATCTCCAGCTGCTCCAAAAGGAGCACTGGCTCCAGCACTCCACTGGCTGGAGCTGAGCCATACGTGATAACTGGTTGCACCTCCAGAGAGCATGTTTAAGAAAAACTGCTGCACAACAGCAGGTGAGAGGGACTGAAATACGTGAGGGAAACAGCTCTGTAGACACCAAAGTCAGTGCAGAAGGAGGGCAGGAGGTCCTTTGGGTGTGGAGCAGAAGTTCCTTGCAGCCTAGCAGAAGTCCATGGTGGAGCACAGGCTCTGTCTAGCTGCACATCTGGCTGCGCTGTTGCTGTAGCCCATGGAGCTCTATGTGGGCCATATCTCCATATGCAGAAATGGAGGAGTCTGTAGTGAAGCAGTGGATGTGTTCTGAAGCAGGTGGCAGCCCATCAGGGCTGCTGCAGAATCAGGCCCTGGGCAGGAGCTGCAGGCCACAGAGCCCATGGTAGAACAGAGGAAGGAAGTGAGGAGGAAGCAGTGGCAGAGACAGACCGTTATTATGTGGTGACTGCAGCCCTTAGTTCGTGTTCTTTTGCACTCCATCTTGCTGTGAGGAGGTGTGAGAGCACAACTGGACAGGCCTGGTGAGCAACCACGGTCAGCGCAGCAGAGAAGGCTTCCAGTTCTGCATCTTTCACTTCAGAGCATTGAACTTTGTGAATTGTGAGAGGACAGGAGAACTATTTCCCACTCATTAGGAGTTTTGAAGTTCAAAGGCAGACAGTTACTAACTAGAACGAAAAGCAGTTGTCTTTATGCTATCTGTATTTACATAAATATGATTGGAGCTGATTGTTGTAGAATAAACTGTACTTTGCTTTGAAAGTATCTAAGTTGATTTTGTTTCATCTGCAGTAACTTCAGATTTAACACAGGAATTTTAGGATACTTTTACATGTATTCTCATGAAAGTTTTGTATTTACCATATGTGCTAGGCAAGAACATCATAATTAGGCATCATTCTGTATTATTAAACTAATGTTTCCCATCAGCTTTGTAGTCTGTTGAGCCTGCTTGTTAAATGCAATGGGATTTTGCCTCCTTACTCAGTAAAAAGGGTTTTTTTCATGTAAAGTATGCAACATTATGATTGCCGAAAGGGAGGTTTTAGCTTTTATGGACACTATAGGTTTCCTAGGAACCCAGCCACTGCAGTGTGTAAAGCTATTGGACTTGTCTGAGTTAGCACCACTGCCATTCATAGATTCCCTGTTAGAAGTGAGATTATCTTTCTTTGCTCCAGAAACCTTTCTCTGTACTCAACTTGCATTACTAAAGAAGAGCGCACTTCATCCCCCATTGCCACTTCCCCTTACTGTCGAGGAACATTTAATCAATTTCATTATTTTTATATGACATGAAATTCTCATTATTTCTTTATTTATTGCAAGATTGCTGAAAACTACAGGCTAGTGGGAAGTAAAGAAATCTGCTCATCTGCTGTTTGTGGATGAGAAATTTAAATGTTCCAACCAATTTCTAGCTGCAGTGCAGACAAACTCCCCTGAGGACAATATTACCCATGCAAATACTCAATTAATAAAAGTGTAAATAATGGGAAACTATTTTCAGTCATATTTTTGACTGAGATGGTATAGTTGTTGTCCTATTACTCATCTTCTTTTGGTTCAGTATTGCAAGGTTACACATCCCTCTCAGTGGACACTGACAAATGCAAAATACATTCATGCAACATCTCTTCCATAGCCTCTGTCTGTCTTGTGGATGGATTCCTCCCTCAGCTTTTGCATTGCTTGTTTTTGAAGAATTTTTTTTTTACTTCAAGCAAGATTTTTTTCCCTTCCCCAGGTGGTCCACAAATTCCACCTTCCAGAGAGCCAAATGAGCAGAGTATCTGTTTAAATTCTTACAGGCTTTTCATTTTATGCAGAGCAGCAGGAAGAATGTTGTGCCTTTTCTGGTACAGAGCTAAATTTCCCACCAGAGCCATATGTCTGCAAAGCGGACCTTCTCTCTCCCCCAGTGGATCCCAAGGGAAATGTGCAAGAAATGTGCCAGCTGTCTTCTTTCAGCTACAGGCAAGTATAGCAGGACATTTTCATGACAACTACAGCACTAAAGACCGCACTTTATTTCCAGTCCAGTAAACCAAAGCTGCCAGTAGACCTTCAGATGAGACACTGATACACCATATTGATTCCTTTCTCACCAGCAGCACCCTTCAGGCATATATATATGACCGTCAGGTTGTTGTAGAAATTTCTTAGTTCACTGTTATCTTGTAAATGTATTTTGGATCCTTACCAAAGAAAGAAGTGGAAATGACAGATGTGTTTACTAAAAGTATAGGGTTTCTCTGAATCACAGCCTTATGAAATGCTGACTAAGTGTTGTTTCCAGTGCAGTTTATCAGCCAGTGTTAACTTTCCTCCTCTTAGATTTTGAAAGAAATAACAAAAGTAACCACCAAACATAAAACTTTAGTTGAAGATTTTCAAGAACCTCTTTATTTTTCACTGGAACAGGGCCCATTGTGAACACGCATTGCAAGCACTAGATTTTATTGACTTCTTAATCTGAACCCAGCAGTTCTGTAGTCACTGTGTGTTGTGTCAGTTTGAGTGGTAGGAAAGGCATGATCTCAATCAAAACATCATAACCTCTCTATCATCAGATCTGATTTCTGCCATGTTATTCACTCTAACAATAGATTCTACCTCTAGCTGCCATGACTGCGTCTACTGTGGTTTGTCATAGTACTATTTTCTATTGGAACTTAAAGTTAGCCAGCCCAGGACAGGGCAATTCTGATGATAGGTTCAGAAAGCTGAGGGTGGGCTGCATCAGTGAAGGGAATGACAGAGGGCTGCAGAAGGCACATTGTCTGCTGTATGTGTGAATGCATTAATGCATAAGCTCAGCAGCATCTAGAGGAGGAAAAAAGACTAGGATGCATGATGAGGAGGATGTAATTTGAAAGAAAACTACATACTTGATTTGGGCTTCTGTGGGGGAAGCTTTTCTTAGCCAAGGGACAATGCAAAGGATTTTGTCTGAAAGTGGAATTATCAGAACCACAGTACATTGCTTCCATACTGATGAGCTGGAAGAGCCTAGAGTCATAAAATACTGAAAATGAGGTCACATATTCTATGTATGATGCCACTGAGAAGAGAATTTGCTGTATTAAAGCAGATGAAGTGATGCTTGGAGTAGTTCAGATCTAAATACCAAGAGGAGAGTTGTAACTTTCTGAGCAGTTAGAGAATGCTGCAGTTTGAGGTCTCATGGCAAAGTGAAGGACAGTGTCAAGTAATAGTTACTTTCTTCTGAAGAGAATATTTAGGCTTTTTTTCAGGTGGTAGATTTCAAATATAACTTAAAATTCAATTAATTTCTCCTTTCGTTGAAATAGTATAGGCTTGATGTCGAAAAGCCAATGCCTGTTGACATACTGTATTTTTTTGTCTCAACTTATTACATTCTTCTACTTTTTCAGTCATTACTTAGGCTCGTGTAACTGAGAAAATAATCAGCCTACCAGTATTGAACAAGTGTGTAAGTACAAATATGACTCCACATTATGTATAACCACACACACTTCTATTCACAAAACTTTATTGTATGCAGTAAAAATAGCTAAGGAGAGCTTTCCTAGACTATTGCTTACTTGCATGAGCATCTGAACATGAGTCTTGACTCTTCGTCCTGGACAGGAGCAGCATGTTTAAGGTACAGAGAGTATCCTGAAGTTGTTTGCAGATAAATCAAAATGTTTTCATACAGGACTAAAAGGTTTGACAGCCAAGGAGAGTTCTGCCCAGCGTTAAGTGTCTATATTACGCTTCAAGATTGTACTGCTCATAAATGCAAGTTTTAAAACAAAAAGAGAGATCTGATCAACAGGAGGGATTTAATGCCACTGTGCAGTCAAATCCAGGCCAAGATTTGTAGCTTAGCCCTGACTGAGGATATGCTGTCTGTTTTCAGACTTCATGCTTTGTGAACACCAATAGAGAATGTTTTATATCAATCAAGCATTCAGGAGGTCTGTGTCCTTCAACGTTAGCTCGTTACAGTAATAATATAGGCTTTACTTAGTTAGCAGCGTCCTGATATTGTCATTTCAGAGAAGCCAATTTTCAACTCAGATCTTCTACGCTTCTCCAGGTTTACTAGTTAAGTTTGTTCAGCTAGCACATTTTTGTGAACATAATGAGATTCAGCGGGCAGATGGAAGGTGTTGCACTTGGATTGGGCAGGAATGTAGCAGAACAAATTGAAAGCAGACCTATGAAGAAGGATTTTTGGGTTCTGGTGGATGAGAAGCTTGATGTGAGCCAACAGTGTGTGCTCGCAACATGGAAGGCAGACAGTATCCTGGGCTACATCTCATTAAGCACTACCTGGAGTACTAAGTCCAATACAAGAAAGATGTGGAGATGCTGGAGGGGGTCCAGAGAAGGGCCACAGTGATAATCAAAGGGCTGGAGCACCTCTCCTATGAAGAAAGGTTAGGGAGCTGGGCTTGTTTAGGAGAAGGCTCTGGGGAGACCTCATTGCAGCTTTCCAGTACTTGAAGGGAGATTATTAATATGAGGGAGATGATCTGTACCATCTGGTAGTGATAGGACAAGGGGGAATGGATTTAAACTGAAAGTGGGTAGATTTAGCTTAGATATTAGGAGGAAATTTTTCACACAGAGGGTGGTGAGAAGCTGCAACAGGCTCTCCAGAGAGGTTGTGGCTGCCCCATCCCTGAAGGTGTTCAGAGTGAGATTGGATGGAACCCTGGGCAGTCCGATGTACTGCGTAGCACCCCTGCCCATAGCAGGGGGGTTGGAACTAGATTATCTTTAAGGTTCCTTGCAATCCAGGCCATTCTATGATTCTATGATTTTATTGGAGAGCAAAATATTCAGGCATGCTAGTTTTTGCACATTATGATTGCTGGCAAACTCTAATACAGTACATGAAAGAAATGAATTGCTGGATGGTTAATTCTGTTATTATTTACTTGCATGTTTCTAGCAAATGGAGCAAGTTAACAACATGCTCAAACCTTCATCATTATCGGTAGTTTACAGGCCGGTTCAGCCCAGTTCTGTGAAGAATGGAGGGAGGGAACCCATGGACCCACATCCCAGGAAATAGGAAGTGAAAAAGGGCAGGGAGATGGGCCTAAAAACAAAACAGCAACAACGATCTGAGGTGGAAAGCTAATTTACATAAGCTATTGCAATGCAAAATAAAAAAATATAATACAATATAATTGGAATTGAAGCTAATAAATCAAATGAGAGAGTGTCCAAAAACCGGAGGCCTTACTCTAATGCTGAAGGTGAGATGGCGCCCACTGCTAGCATGATCTGAAACAGAAAGAGAGAGGGATCTCATGACTTGCCAACAGTTTTATCTTTCTCACTGAGTGGAAAACGGAAAAATGCAAAGTAACGCAAAGTCCTCTGGGACACGTAGTCCTTCTCTTCTGAGACAGGTATACCCAGAACTATTGACAATCTACAGAACTGGAGCATTAACTCTTTTAACTCCCACTGTACTACATGATGTTACGATGTGGAATACTAGTAACAAAAATCATAAAACCATGACAGTCGTGCAAAAACTTTCTGCAGTTTTGAGAAACTGTGAAAACAGTTTTGAGTTTTTTTAATTAGCTTTAAACTGTTGAAAATCAGAATTGTCAGTGGATGAATTAAATTATTTTATCCCTTTTTCCCTTCTCTGTGGTATAGCCACATATTGTTATGACATACGTAGTTATGAACAATATTTACCAACTAGCACGAACTGACACTTTTTGAATCTTTAAAATATGACATTTGCCTTTGCATCTTTTATTTTAGCTGTATTTTGAATGGACTGCTCAGCAACCAGGATTTTCAGATACACACATATATGTATATATATATAGCTAATGTTTCATTAGAGTGGACTGATGACAAAATATTATAAATATTCCTTCATGGTTTTTTTCCCCCAAATTTTGATATACTGGAAGTCTTAAGTGCTCTTAAAGTTGGACTGCTTGCCAGAAATAACCAAAAACAAAAACAAAACAAAAAAAACCAACACAGAATTGAAGAAGAAAACAGTGGATTGACTGAAGAATATGAGACTCAGACAGAATTAGTTATTTCCTTGCTACTTGAACATATATACTTTCTTGCCTTTTTCTTTTTCTTTTTTTTTTTTTTTTGGTGATATATAATTCCTCTGAAAGTTAAGCAGAAGTTTGAAGTAGTGATTTAATTTACTATTTACTTTAAAACAGGATAAAAAGAATGATGCTGAGAATTATAAAATGTAGTAATCAAATATAAGACCTATTTTATTCTCCCAAGAGCCCTTCCTGCACTTAAAAAATCAGCATAATTTGGTTTTGTTTGCGGAGATCTGTAAGAACTAGGCATTCAGCATATTGTTTTGTAGAGTTACTAGAAGAGCTCATTCTCATGTCCTGAGAACATGCCACATTCTAAAAAGCCAAGAGGGGTAATTGCATCTAGAATACTGCACAGTTGTAGGAAGCTGTTCTAGTGGTAAGGAAGACAGCAGCCCATATGTGCTGTTGAGGGAGCTTTTATAACGTGCCAGTGACACGATTTTACTGTTGCAGGGCTCTTTCACGTGCGATATAAAGCTACTCTTTTCTGTAGCTTTTGGCCCATGTAACTGTGGTGCCACTTTAAATAGATAGCAGAACTGGTCCTAAAAGCCTAATTGCATCTCAAACCGTGTTCCTTTTGTTTCTGGGGCAGTACATATGGGGAATCTAGTATTTCTCTTTCCTTGGCATAAGCAGCTGTTTTGTACCACTTTGCCAATGGTGGGCAGACCACGCTGTTTTTTAACTGCCTCATCCCATTTTAGCATTCTTGCTGTAAGCGGACAGAAATCAAATTATTTTGTTGGAGCAACATTTGGGCTGTTATCCTGACTGAACCAGAATATTTCTGTTTTTCCCTTTCTTTTTTTTTTTTCCTATAGTATGGAGATGTTTTTATTCTTTTGCCCACAGGGGAGTGTCCTACATTTTTGCAGTTCCCTCCTTATTAGGAAGCAAACTGGAAAAGAGATGACTGTTTTTGGGGGGTATAGGGCACACAGTAAAGCAGCTCCTTCCCACACCTTGAAAAGCTGGGTGTGTTTCTGAAGCCCTCAGTCCTAAGCTGTGTTAGTGGTCTTCATACTTTTTGTCTCAGAGTGGGATGTGGGAAAGCAAAGGAATGGTTATAGCTGTCCTCATTTTGCCTTTGTCTCATGAAGAGAGAATAAGACTTTTAATATATGAGAGCTTTGGTCAACACAGGGCTGGCGAGCAGAGGGAGAGGACACAGCAAAGCTTTAAAGCTTGGGTGGAGGTCAGAAGAAAAGCTAGATAGGGAAGTGCATCACAATAAAAATAATTAAAGAAAAATAATAGTAATAAAAAAAGCTCCCTGTTACAAAAATGACAGAGATCTCCTCAAAAGAGTCCAGTAAAAGACTACAAAGATGATTAAGGGTGTGGAACACCTCCCTTATGAAGAAAGGCTGAGTGACCTGGGTCTGTTCAACCTTGAAAAAAGACGACTCAGAGATTTGATCCATGTCTATAAACATCTAAAGGAGCGGGATGCAAGGGAATGAGGCCAGATTCTTCTCAGCCGTGTGTGGTGACAGGACGAGGGGAAATGGCCACAAACTGAGGCATAGGAAGTTCCACACAAATGTGCATGGGAACTTCTTCACAGTGCAGTGACGGAGCACTGGCACAGGCTGCACAGAGAGGTGGTGGAGTCTCCTTCCCTGGAGATGTTCAAGACTCACCTGGACGCCTACCTGTGCAACCTGGGCTAGGGAGCTGCTTTGGCAGGGGAGTTGATGATCTCTAGAGATCCCTTCCAACCCCTACAGTTCTGTGATTCTGTGAGAATCACAAGGTATATATAGTTCAAGTGAATGTTGAGTGCTGTTGGGGATAGAAGCTTTGCTGAATGAGAACTGATTGCAGAGGATCAGGTTGGTCTAGGAGAACAGATGATCTTCTTGGAACGATGTACCATTGGAATAGAGACTTAATTAATTGGAGACACTGTGAATAAGGGGTTCCAGGGAGTTAATTTATTTTCAATTCTCTGTGTGTTTAGTTAGTGGAACTGGTAAATTTGAATTGAGGAAGCTAATTTCAGCGATCAAGTCTGCATCTTCTGGAGACAGTGAGGCAGAATGTGGTGCAGGGAGAAACTGAGAGAATACATTAATGAGAGAAATACAGAAAGTGGAAGAAAGTTCTGTCGCTGAAAATAGAGTAAGTTTGAATGTGCAACAGGTGACTGCTTTACACTGAATAGTAACTGATGCAAGTGTAACAACATGTAGGTTAGAGTGAACATGCAAGTTAAATGCAGCCTTATTTATTTAACATGGTTTTACACTTTTTAAAAAAGAGAACAAGTAAAGTGTAAAAAAAAAACCAGACAAACAAAAACCCCACAAAACCAGCTGATTTTAGTAATGATGTCTTAGTAAATGATGCCTTGAGATATGTATAGCACATGCTGTTTCTCAGATGTGACAAATTGTCTTTCCAATGTCCATTTCAAACACAAAGGACATCGATAACAAGTTAAAGAAGTCAGTTTATCTTTACTTACATTTAAAGGAATAAAATAATAAGTAAAATTAGACAACAAGAACAAAACAAAGCAAGGTAAAATGAGACAGCAATAATAAAACTGTTCATGGTAATGCATCTAATCATTACGACATAAGACTAACTACAGTGATTAAGAAAGAAACATCACTGATTGCTTTTAAAACCACCATCCAGATCCACAGTCACTGAGGAACCCTGGTTACAGCAAGGATTTGGAGAGCATTTCCCAGCAACTGGGACATCCTGTGTGATGTATCTATCCATACATGAGGTCTCCAACTCTGCTGCAAGAGGGTCCAGCTTTTATATCATTGAATAAACAAGTTTATAGTGTTTCAAGGGCAGAAACATCTGCTTTCAGTCTCCTTTTTGGATTCCACCTCAAGCCTGGCCAGTTCTCAAGAAGAAACCAAGGGATTTTGTGTACCATGCCTTGATACCATGTTTCTAAAGAAGGAGAGGTTAATACATTCTCATAATGTTTTGTTTAAGCTACATCTCTTGCTAATGAGACATTTTATCTAAGCTACATTTTTCAATAATTATCATATAGGAATGTAATATAGTGCTTGGTTGTGAGGTTCATCTAGAGATCAACTTTGGTTTGAGGTATATTCTTCAGACTTTAATACTTGAACTTTTAAGTCAACTTATTCTTCCCATTAACCCCTTTAACCACTCTTCTCCCCCCTCTCCCCATTCCCATGCCCCCCTCCTCAAAAAGAAAAAGCAATAATTATAATGCTAATCAAGCTAATGTCTTTTCAAAGGTACTGACACTTACTAGCTTAGGCCTGTCAGAGCGTCAGTTCATGCAAGGCACATGTATGCATACATACACACAGAACAAATTAGTAACTTGGTATTTTCTGCGTACAGTTTTTACTAAATGTGTTGTATATGTGCACTGTTTTAAATGGTAATAAGCAAAGCAGAAGTAATGTATGAAAAAGTCAATGAAGTCCTCAGAGAGCAACTCAGAAGTATTCATATTATTTAATAATATTTAATTCATATTAAAATGATTAAATACTGCATTTATAGTGTTTAGTTTTGGCCCATAAAAATTCTAAGAAACTTCTATTTTTAATTTTTTTTATTTTTTATTTTTTTGTGTGCCCTAGATAACTCATCTAATCTTAACTCATCTTTTGCAATTGCTGTAACTTTGAGACAACTGTTAAGAGCAGGATATATTTTGGACTTCTTTACTAATGTTCTGGGTTTTAAAAGGTGTTTTGTTCACCAGCCTCCCTTTCTTATACACTAGAAATGGGATGTATTCAAATTTGTAACCACAGCAGGAAACATAAAAGGCAGGACTTTCAAATGATGCTGCTCACTAATTGGATGCTTTGACAGTTTACCAGCCTGTAACTGGTGACTTTTTTTATTACTTTGAACAGAAAGAGTTGTAGCATCTTCACTATTTTTAACAGGCTTGAAATACCTGATGCTTGCTATACTTCTACACCAAAGGAGAAACTTCCACTAAAAACTCTGCAAAATGCAGTAGTAACATTTTGGGGGTTTGTTTTATTGTTTTCAGGGTGCTGGGTGCACTGCACTGGTGGTAGCTGTGGTGGCAAGGAAGTTAGAACTTACCAAAGCTGAAAAACATGTGCATAATTTCATGATGGACACCCAGCTAACTAAAAGAGTAAGTCACACTTTGTATTCACAAATGAAAAGGAAATGTATGTTAACTTACTTTTGTATTTGTTTTAAGTGGTCTTCTGTGCCATTCTTCTACTGGACTTTTTCATAAGTGTGATTTTGAAAGGAGGAAATTGAATGCCCAAAGCTTTTCTTGATATTGAGGATAAGTGCAGGTTTTTGATTATTTAAATATTCTTCTGTAGAGGATCTTGCAGCTGTAACATAACTGGAGTAAACAACAGTAAAATGTGGTAAAACTAGAGAATAATATGTTAAAGAAATTCACACAGCATAAGAGAAGCTGTAGCTTTTATAGCTAAAACAGATGAAATGATTGATGAGTAAGAATTTCAAGCTACAGAGGATATTCTTAACAAAAAAAAAAAAAGCCCTATTCATATTTTATGAATGAGCCAGTCTGCAATTGCTTGGTGTGCTCAGCACAGCATTTATTCAGCTACATACAATACTGATGCACCCTGAAAGATGTTTTGTAGATAACAGAAATAATTTTAAAATGGTTATTTAAAAAGAATATTCATTAAAATTCATTAAAAAAAAACACAACTATTTCAATTTATATGAGACGTTAATTTTTTTATTTGCAAATAACATCTTGGAAAATGAAATAAGTCCTTTATAGAAGAAAAACAGGTCACTGTTGAGGAAACAGGAAAATGAGTAGGAGCTACAGACAGCTTTAGTGCTTGCCCATGGTGAGATAAGATGCTTTTGAAAGATCTGATAGGAGTATTTTTTAATTGTAAACTGACAACTCAAGTTGTCCTTTAGGAGGAAAGAAGGCTTTGTAAATACTGGCCAGATTTTGAGCCTTGTGTTCATTTGTGCCTTTTAAAGCTTTTCCTATATGGCTGTCCTTTCTGTAAATCTAATTACCAGTCTCATGGTGTACCCGAGTGGTGCTGTGTAGTTTCAAACTCATAGCAAATGAGAAGCAAACCAAGCAAACAAGTCTGAGGCACATACCAGACTACTGACCAGCATTGCACAGTTATTGTAGAAGTTTCCACATCACCTGAAGTTAGCCATATCTTCTGGGAAAACTGCAAGGGCTAGGCAGAGATTGTGCAGAAGTGACTGAAATGTCACTTAGCTTCCACAAAAGTTAAGCCAAAGATTCTGCAGAGCATGTACAAGGTGGGAACCTCCTGCTGGGTGGAGCTACTGCACTGCATTCCTGCAGTGCCATTACCTATACAGTGGCTTATTCTGATGCTGCAGGGACTGGCATAATATACAATTGGAAGGAGAAAATATAAAGATCAATAGCCTTTGCAACTAACCTACTAATTCTGTTAATAAATACTGCACTGAATTTCTTTGTCTGTTCTTTTCAGTCATTCTTGAAAATATTGGAGGAAGGAACTGTAGGTACTCTTAACTTTAACATTTTATGGAAAATCTCATTTAAAAAATATCAAAACTCTTAAGAAATAAAACACTGCCAACGTTAATTGGGGAGATTTTTTTTTCCATCTCCTCTGATAACATTAAAAAGAAACAAGAAGAATGTAAACAAACAAAAAAAAAATGCTCAAACAGTTTGGATGCTTAAAAGTCTGTAAAAACTGCTAAGAGAAATAAGGTAATAGTAATACAACAAGAACTTTATGATCTTGTAAAATACTGCAGTGAATTACCATGCAGATAATTCTCAGTGTTTTCTTCCTGTAATTTGTTTTGCCGTAAATGCCAAGTGGTGCAAGCTCTTTTAAATAAGGACAGGTGATTCCTAGAGGCAAAGATAGCTGGCACTGTTATCATAAGTAACAACAAAGAAATTGCTCAGCAGTACTCATGGTCCAGGTTCATGTTTTCTGCTGTTTCTGCTGCAGCTTCTTTGTGTACCCATTTCCCATGTTTTGGCAGGGTCCTAAATGTTTCAGAAAGAGTTTACGCTAGAAAAGGTAAAACATGACATAATATTTTTTGTCAGGTTGGTGTTTTTCTTTTATTAAACAGGTGAAAAATGCAGCTGCCAATGTACTCAGGGAAACATGGTTAATTTATAAAAACACAAAGCTGGTTAAAAAGATAGACCATGCAAAAGTAAGGAAACATCAACGCAAATTCTTGCAAGCTATTCATCAGTAAGTACTATTTTGTTTTGGTTTTCCTTTCCTGATGATTTCTCTCCCTTTTCCCCTCCCTTTCTCTATTTGTTTTAGTTTCCATTTCCTACTCTCTTTCTCCCTTTTCACAGAATATTGCTCTTGAGTTATTTCTTTGAGAATGACAAAAATAAGGTTTTACTCTAGTACCTGTTTACAGCAGAAGGTATGTTGACTGTATATACGCAAGTTAAATCAGAATTGTTTATAGTTTTGTTAGTTTCCCATGCTTCTTGAAATAGCTACGACACATTTATCTTTTGCCGCAGTAACTGTCCTTTGTTGTTATGTATTTGCTTACAGGTAGTAAGATACAAGCTACAACAGAAGAAAATTAAAAAAAAAAAATCATTTGTACGTTTGATAATTTCAGATCAGAATGATATAGTAGAAGAAAGGCTATGAGTATGTGTGTAGTATTTAATTAAGAGTATTCATCAAGCTTCCTTTTTACAGCTCAGCAGCAGTTTGCTTCTGTTTTTTCAGTAGATAGGTCAGGGTTGGTATGTAAGATATTAACCCAATATACAGAAAAATAAATTGTATGCTAATAGACCTTGTACAACCCTTGAATACCTCTGCTGTAATTCACATGAGTTCTTCCCACCCACTGAACTCCCGAAGGTTTGAAGATAAGCATGAGAACTGTGAGCATAGTATAATAATACCAGACTTTAAGTAGTCAACTGAAATTCATAACGTGTATGTGTCATAAAGCCCAACAGACATCTGTGATGATTTCCTTACTATTCTGTGGATTACATGGGAGAAAAAAAAATTGATTTTTGTCCCCAAGATTTGCAAACTCATCATAAGGAGTAGTCAGCACCCATGCTACTATCTGTCTGTTGACAGCAACATCTTTATGCAGTTTGAGGAAGCCTTTTGTTGTATGGCCTAGGAAATGTTTTTTTTCCTGTCCTGCCTCCCATGAGAAAGAGAAAGGAAAAGCCAGGTTATCTTACTTCCTATAATTAAATTCAAGCTTACAGTCATTGCTTCTCAGTGTTATAACAATGTTTTAAATGAATAGGTAACTAAGCCTTGAAGGTATTAAGTATTCAATAACCCTGATTACTATTTCATACTTAGCAGATTTGCAGGATTAAAAGTTACTGTGCTGCAGAAATACTTGAGGCAATAAAAGGATGGAAAAAGCTGAGGCATTTTTCTCATAAGTAAATTAGCCTAGTTGAGTTATCCTTCTCAGCTTTAAGTACTGGGACACAGGGAAAGGGTGGGCAGAGGTTTTAGGATAGAGGATGGCATGTCCGTGTATCCTTTGCTGGACTTGCATGTCTTATTGCAAAGGTTATTTCTTAACATTTTAACCTTGCTATTTTTCGTGTGTATGCGTGTGTGCTTGCATTCAACGAAGAATCTAAAAAGCACAGCAGGCTTGATCTGCAGCTCATATATCACTCAAACTCAGAAGAGCTTCATAGGGTGTTGTCCTTGCACCTGCCTTAAAAATTATTAATCTGGTTGGGTGGAGAACGTGATAGCAGTAAATTTCTTCCCTGCTGTGCTGGCCAAACTTCGAACAGGTGTGTTAATAACGTGTAACTCTGCCCTTTAGCACTTCGTCTCCCATTGCAAAATGTGTTATATTCAACCACAAAAAATTAGATAATTTTCTCGGTATACTAAAGAATGCCCTGTGGATGAAAACATTGCTCTTGCAGTTTGCTTTCCTCTAGCTGCAGCTGAGTAGCTGAATGTGATTTATTTTCTATCCCTTTACATCTCTGATCTTTTTTTCAAGGGACCAAGAAACTCATGGTAGGATATGGCTCTCTTCTATCTTTCTGGATTTTTAGTCTTTTTCCTGGTCCCCCTCCCTCAGCTTTCCAATCATTTGTATGAAGACAGGAATAAAACAAGTGAAGCTTCAGGGCCAGTTTCATGCATGAAACCAGAGCAGATCATGGTAACAGTTTCAAATTTACAAGTTCAGTCCTAAAACGGTGTTATACATGTCTGACCTGGATCATTTTGCTTCTTATGCATACTGAATAAGGTGAAGGTCTTACCATCACCGTAAACAATAATATATTGGAAGCCATTTTTTTTAATATTATGTGTAAGGAAATGTACAGATATAGTTAATGGGAAGGTTAGAAGGTTCCTTAATCATGACTTCACCTGTGGCAATTACTGACTGAAAACAGTGGCAACTCCCTAGTACTTCTCACCTGCTGAATCGAGCTCACTGTGCTCATTTGGTTGTTTTAGTATCTTTTACAGTTTTTTTTTTTCTTTTGTTCTTTCTTTTTATTTCAACAAAATGAAAATAGAGCTCGGAAGTAAGTTTTATGAGCTACTCCTTTCTAAATTTGCAGAATTTACCACTGTCTGCATGCAAAAAATAGAGTTTTTATTTGTGAACTTCAGTGGTCTGATTGCTGCCATGGAAACGCGATCCAGAATCATGATCTTTTGCTGTGATAAGTGAAGTTTATAAAGTCAACGCGTTTTGTATTCTCTTCTAAAGAATTGAAGAACAAAAGTCTGACCGTTTTCTTTAAATCTGGCTGATGCAGCTAAAAACTTGCCATTACTTAGGGATGCATGTTCTGGGTTGAATAAGGTTAGGAATTATCACGTTGGTGTCAGCTGGTACCTTTTTTTTGTTTCTTTCAAATACTAAGTTTTTAAAATTCTAAAGTTGACATGCTTGCTTCGCGAACAGATGAGGAGTCAAGAAAAGCAGAAAACACATGTTCTGCAAATAATATGAGAGATACTTACTGAAATTAGCAGGATTACCATTTTCTAGTCGAATCATTATATACGTACCTCTTGCTAGTTATTCTCTTCTGTGACTGTAATGATATACCTCCATACTTTGGAGATGCTCCCATATTTTTGCTGTAGAATAGCTCCAGCTCACAGCTTCTGAAAGCACCATTCCCTACAATCTGTATTTATGTTGTGCTCTAAAGGAAGCCTTCAGAGGAAGAAGAAGGTCTCACACTCCAGTAACAAGCTGCTGGAATGTCACTTTTATGCAAACATTTGGTTTCTACCTTAATGGAGTTACTTTTTGTAACTTTCTTTCTCAAGTGAGGTTAGCCTATATATTAAATGAACTATGTGTGTAACTAAAGATTTGAACAAAAAAATCCCAATTTTTGAGTACTTTGAAGAAGATTTCGTTTGAAAAAACATGTATCTTCATCTGCTTCTGTGTTTAGGATGCCATCTGTAGCGATTTTCCCCCATGGGAAAATTAAGCAACACTGTAAAGGACTCCTTCAATTCTGCCTCTAGATTAAAATAAAATAACTTACAGCCATCATATAAATATACAGCTATTGAAGATGAAGAATGTTGTCTAGTTCCAGGATACTGGTGAAAAAATTCTGATCCCACTGCAGACTTTTAGCAGTACTGTCCTTAATTTAATGGAGATTGGAGTTTCATCCTCTATATTCAAAATACAGAGAACTCAAAATAATGTTTTTCCACATTTGTATTTAGAGCACTCACAGGCTGACAGAAGTGAAAGAGTTACTCCTTTACAACCGCTGTGGTTATACCTCAGTGGCATGGGGCACTTCTGTGCCACTGCTATGAGTTTAATTCTTGTTTATAGAAAAACAGGTTTGTATACCTAAGTGAAATCATGTTTGCCTTATAAGTTGCACATAATCTTCTAAGTAGCACAGTAATAGAGAAATAGGCAGGTAGAAACCCATATGCCACAATATGGTGCCATAGTTACTTTTATTTGGTAGCTATCAGATGATTAACTTGGTTGGCCCACAACATACCAGCAGACTGCATGGCACCTTTTCGTGTTTTTCATGAACAAGTGTTTTATTTTTTGAAAAATGCTGTGTCTTGCAGCACTCAGCAGAAAAATAACTAAAAGAACAAGTAATTCTCTGTTGCAAAGCACTCATGTTCACATGAGAAGTTGCTTGTTTGTGAAAACTTCATCTATAAACTACTCCCTTAAGTAGTTAATCTGAAAAAAAAACAAAAAACTTTGATTCAGAGAACCGACAAAAAAGTCTGTGTGTGTATTTTTCAAACACTGTGCATAACGAATTAATGCAGACAACTAGGTATTAAAAATACATTCTTTCTTCTTGCATACTTTCTCAGTGTTCTAGTTTAAAGAGTACCTTTTAAAAGTATGTCTAATGTAAATTTGAAATATAAGCATATTTAGATTCACAAGCTGTATAAGAAAATCAAGTGTATTGGCAAGTATGCTGGTTATTTAGCTGCTAGTCAGATGGAAGTTGTGTTTAAATGAATGTGAAACTCACTTATCACTGTATTTCCATCAGGTTTGAACACCTGCCAATCCAATCCATTTCCGACAGAACAGGGCTAATACCTGTATCTAGTCATGTAGGCATGGGAAGATTCTTGATTACTACAACGTTGATGGAAAAAAAACACCCAGTTGTTCCATGTTTCTTCCTATATCTACTTGTTACGATACTAAGGCTTTGAGGAATGTTTTGGCTTTCTTTCATTTAGTCTGAATAAACTGTTACCTCCCTTTTTGAATTCAACTTTAATCATGGCAAATGGTATTCTCAAGGACATCACATTTCCTTGCTCTTTCCTTTTTTTGTGGTGTTGAAGAAGCATGCTTCTCATTGTAGCAGGCACATGAACGGTTTTGACTTACACGAAGTACTCAAGGCATTGTCCATGTGGTTATTTGTTCTTGTGAGTTTTATGCATGCATTTTGGAAATCCTAATGTTTTCTCTCACACACGTCTGACTTAAAATTCCACTTTTTAGATTAAGAAGTGTAAAAATGGAACAAAGGAAACTGAATGATCAAGCCAACACTTTGGTGGACCTGGCAAAGGTTAGTAGGCAATTATTCTTGTTTTAATATTCATCCTTTGAAAACTTCTGAGTTTGCAAATGCAGGTACTGTTGACAAGTGTGTGTGCTGCTTTTATTTTATTTTATTTTATTTTTTAAGGAAATGGAAATACGGATTTGTTTGGGGTTAAACCTTATTAAATGAAACATCTTGTTTATGCCTCTGACCAAAATTTAAATTCATCATTTTTATTTTTTTGGATATTTGGAAAAGATTTCAGAATCAAGAGGGTGATCCTGAGAGTTGATGTGACTGTAGTGGTTGTGGTAAATACTGAACTGTGGCTAGGCCTCAGGAGTGTAGTGCTGTGTATTAAAGATGTTTCCTGCCCAGCAAAAGTGACTTTGCTTTGGGGAATCATAGTGCACAGACTCTCAGACTGAAATGAACAGTTCTGTTTCTTTTAATGAAGCAGTGACATCATACAAGTAAATTGATACTTGCGTTTGATCCATCACTTTACAGTGAATAATAGCTGTGTACCCTGCAGATAAATAATAAGGGTTTATTAATCTTTCTTAAGCCACTTGCAATCAGGTAAATGTTACAAACTGCATATCTATTGTTGCTGAGTTTTTTAAATTAATATGCAGTTTTAACTAGAGACTTGCAGGGCCAATGTGAGAGCATTCCAGGTTTCACATTGGATGTCAACGTATAGCTTTGTAAGGTCATAAGTTGAAGCTGTATTAGAAGCACCTCTAGGCTTTACCTGAGGGTATCTCATACACAACTTAAAGGCATCTTAAAACCTGCCTCAATTTATAGTACATCATCAAGGCAAAGATTAAAATCTTTAGTGTTCATTTCTCCTTTACTTTAGAGAATCACCTGACAATTTGAGTTTCTGAAAATACATTTTACACTACTGCTTCTTGATAAGAAACTGATAAGGGCTTTTCAGATATTATTTAATGTAGAATACTTTGCCTTTGGGGATTATGTTGGTGTCCTGAAAGGAAGGGCAAGAGAAATGAATTATCTACCCTCACCTGATACTGAGGTTCTTTATAGTTCAGTTAGTCCTTCAATTAATTTTCATTCTCTTTGGTTGGTTTATAAACTTCAGCCAGTTTGTCTGCTGAGTTATATACACTTTTTATATCTAATCTAAAAACTCAACCTACAAGAGGGTGAAATACTGTATTTTTGACCACTTCCTTGTCTCACTTGCACCAGAAAAAAAACAAAAGGAATTGGAAACAAACAGATAGTGATGGTCTCTGTGAAGTAAATTCTGCCAACCACTCTGACATTTTAAAGCTCACCCTGTATAAGTCCTATAGACATATGTTGTTTTGTAGAGGGAAGATGGGTGGGAGAAGAGAAATGGACGAGTACACAGTTCAGTTGTACTACTTGCAGTACAATTCAAAGCCATCCCACTCAACTACTTTTACTACAGGCCATGTAAGAAACCTTGGTCAGTTTAAGGAGAAAACAAATGAACAGAATTTGTATTCTGCTTAAAAGAACAAGTGTTTAAGAGGAAATACAGAAAAGTTAAGGGCGCAGTGCTGCTTTCTCATGCTCAGCCTTCTCATGACTTACACAACTAACTTTGTTCACATCTCATTATAGTGCATTTCTGAGCACCTGAGCTTCTGGAGAAAAGGCCTGGTGTTTTATCTAATCTGCTTACATTTTGACTTTCAAAGTGCTTTTCAGAATACATTACATTTCTGCTGAACAAATTTAATACAAAATTTATACTGAATACTAAATAGTTTTACTTTACAAGTATAATTATTTCACAAAGCTATATCTTACTAAATTTTTCATTCCCTTTTCTTTGTATGTGGAGTGTGTAAACAGTTACAAACACTTGTAGATTTTACTGCATGTTAGAATGCAAGGTCTAGCTAAACCTTTGTTTACATCCTTCTGCTTTCAGACTCAAAACATCATGTATGACATGATTTCTGACTTAAATGAAAGAAGTGAAGATTTTGAGAAGAGAATTGTTACTCTGGAAACTAAACTGGAAACTTTAATTGGTAGCATTCAAGCTCTCCCTGGACTGATTAGCCAGACAATCAGCCAGCAACACAGGGATTTCCTCGAGGCTCAGATACAAAATTATGATAAGCATGTTACCTACAGTGCTGAGCGATCACGATCTTTGTCAAGAAGAAGGAGATCCTCCTCCACAGCACCACCAACTTCATCGGAGAGTAGCTAGAATAAGTTAACTGCAAAATAAAGACTTTTTTGCCATCATATGGTCAATATTTTAGCTTTTATTGTAAAGCCCTATGGTTCTAACCAGAGTTATCTGGGTTCTGATGTCAGAGTCCTGGAAACCTGAACACAATGTTTTAGGCCAAAATGAGTGAAAACTCTTTTTTTTTTTCTTTCTTTTTTTTCCCCCTCCTCCTCTCAGATGCACAGTGAATGCACCTATTATTGCTATATTATGTTGTTCCTCCTGTAATTTCACTAACTTTTTATTCATGCATTTCAAACAAACTTTACTTACTAGAATATATAATATAAAAAGTTAATTTCTGCACATCATTTCTTGGTTACTTGAACTTTAACAGTTTTTAAAAAAGCTCACAATCACAAAGTCTAGTTGTAAGCCTTTAAGAAACAAAATTGAAGCTTAACCATTATCCCTCAGAAGGAATACTAGTTCTCTAAACTTTGCTTGCAGTGGAGGGGGAAAAAAAATCCGTGTTCATCTAACAGTGTGCTGAATAATGTATAGTCATTTTAAAAGATCAACAACAGCTTCAATTTCAGTGGGGATTAATTAAAAATATAGTTTATCCTAGAAAATGAGTCATGAAGTATGGTGTTCATTTGTCGTTTTTTTTTTTAATCCTTTTAGGGTTTTTGTTTAACATACATTTGTACACAAATCCATAGATAATATATAAATACATATATGTATTTGAAATTATTTATGCAGTACACATGGCAAAGAATTTTTAAAGCAAAAATATGTAAAGCTACTGGTGTGCAAAAAGCAAAGGTAGGGTCCTGTGAATAAGTGCTCATAGTTATGCCAGGTAAGTATATCCAGAGAGAAGCATTACTTTTAAACTGGAAGTCTCCTATTAATGCTGCTTGTGTTTTGAAAAATAATAGGTTGTTCCTGACTTACTGTGCTCTCTTTTTTTGTTTCATGTTTCTGGAGAGAGCTATGGACACGCGGCGTACATGCTTGTGTGATGGCAGTGTAGTGTTCCACATACATTACATCTAGGTAATCCCTGTGGTTTCTGCTATGCGGTCAAACTCTGCAAGGAACTATTAACAATATTTCCAAAAATTGTAGTAAATCTATTGTAGACTGCAGTTACAACAGTGAGGTGTCTGTACTACTTTGTTTCCATGCAGAGGTGATAAGGTTTCCTTCTTTCTTAAAAAATACAAGGCATAGTATACACGTCTGTGAAAGAGTTCTGACTCTTCTCCTGCTTTGTATTCCAGAGTAGCAAATCTAGGTAAGTTTAAATGTTCTGGACATGCAACTTGCATTCTTGATTCTTCTGTATAAACAGAAAGTTATTTGGCTATATAATATTCTGTAGAATTTGCTGTTTATAAAATATAGTAGCCCTGCCCATCTCCCATTATTTAAACTTGAGGATGACACAATATCTAAATACAACAAGTAGATATAGCTATCTGTTTTCAACAAATACTATGTCAGTCCAGATATAACCAACATCAGACAGAAGGAAATGATTTCTCTGTGGAAAGTTATGAGGTTTGCTCAGTAGTGGTAGCCAAGGACAACAGAAATGAAGAAAGTCAGAATAGAGCCATGCTAAACAAGACAGGAGAGCAGCTGTCTCCAAAGCCATGAAATTTGGCAAACCAAATACACACTGTGAAAAACAGCAGACACTTTGGGACTATTTAAACTATGCATGGCTTGCTTCAAAAGTAATGCTGCCTATTTATTTTCCATGGAAAATACAACTGATACAAAGAGTACAGACTGGGTGATGAACTCCTAGAGAGCAGCCCTGCTGAGAAGCACTTGGGGTTCCTGATGGATGAAAAACTGGACATGAGCCAGCGGTGTGCTCTAACAGCCCAATGGTACCCTGGACTGCATCAAAATAGGGGCAGCCAACAGGGTAAGGGAGGTGAGTTCCCCCCCCTGCTCTGCTCTTGTGAGGCTCCATTTGGAGTACTGTGTTCAGACCGGAGGAAGAAGAAATTCTTTACTCAGAGGACACTTGAACAGGCTGTCCAGAGAAACTGTGGTTGCCTCATTGCTGGAGGTGTTAAAGGTCAGGCTTGATAGGTTCCTGGGTAGCCTGATTGTGGTTGGCATCCCTGCCTATGACTGGAAGGTTGAAATTAGATATCTCTGAGGTCCCCTTCAACCCATCATTCTATGATTCCACAATGTTTTTTTTTTTCTTTAAAGTAAGTCCTTAATGTGCTTTTGCCTTTTCAGACCACTCCTTCTGAAATAATTGTTAAGAAGTTAAAAGCAACAAAATGAAAGGAGGACAGGAAAGCACTAACACTTTAGTATCTTACATCTAGCATCTGCTTTCTTCCCATCAATGTATCTACATGACCAGGTAGAAAGTCACAAATTTCCTTCCCCAGTGCCCCCGGCTACCTAGCTAGAAGCTGGTTGAGCCTAGAGGAACACCATCACAGCTGTATAGTGCTAAGGTGAAGCTCACACACATTCAGAGCCAAACACTTAGAGAATCATAGAATCATAGAATTACCAAATCTGGAAAAGATCTCCAAGATCATCCAGTCCAACCATCCACTCACCACCAATATTCCCCACTAAACCATGTCCTTCAGTACGATATCTGAATGTTTCTTGAACAGCTCCAGGGATGGTGACTTCACCACCTTCCTGGGCAGCCCATTCTAGTGCCTGACCACTCCTTCAGAGAAGAAATTATTCCTAATATTCAACCTGAATCTCCCCTGGCACAAATTGAGGGCATCCCCTCTTGTCCTATTGCTTGTTGCATGGGAGAAGAGGCCAATTCCTATCTTGTCACAACCTCCCTTCAGGCAGTCATAGAGAACAATAAGGTCTCCCCTTAGTCTCCTCTTCTCCAGACTGAATGATTCTAGCTCCCTTAGCTACTCCCCATCAGACATGTACTCCAAAACCCTCACAGCTTCACTGCCCTTCTCTGACCCCACTCTAGGGCCTTGATGGCTTTCTTGTAGTGAGATGCCCAAAACTGAACACAGTACTCAAGGTGTAGTCTTATGTATGTATGATGAAATTTATTCATGCGTAGTAATAAAATTAGCCTGCATCTGTCAGTTATTTAGATTCTGTATCTGTTAGCACAAAGGCAAAGAAGACTGGCTATAATGTCCTTCAGAACAGAAGAAATATCTACAAGCATCCTTGCTCTGACTATAAAATAGATACTTAAGAGATGTGTTACAGTCAGGTGTGTACAGGTATGCCTTTGATGTGTCTGAGTATCTCACTATCTGCCTACTAACCCTTATCCAGGAACCCTGCAGTGGGCAGGCTCATCATGGAGCCTCATCTATCATGAACACTGTGGTGTGCAAGTTGAGCAGAATCACACAAGAGAGGGGAGTTCTGTTAGTTCATGTGCATGACGTAGGGCTTAGCACAGCACCAAACCTAATGCAGACATTTGACTTCCTGCCAAGGAGTGCTTGCAGCCAGGCAGCTCAACATATGGACACAACAGGTGCAGTACAGTCTGATCTTGCATGTGTAGACATGCTTGAAAAAGCTAAAATGGAATCTGTTGCCAGAACTGGCATGATGTACATGCTGTATATTAGGTTTTGTCATGCACATAAGACTGACTATGCCAGTAATTTTCAGAAGTGTCTTTTGTAGAGGTCTGCAAGCCTTTCTAAATAATGTAAGGTATGCAACACAGCTGGAGTGCAGGAAAAATTATAAGTCACAAACTTGAACCTTTTGTAATTGCGCATGGCAAGTATCCAAATGAGCTGGAGAAGTGAAGTATAAGATGCTTTATACTGACTTCCCCTGTTTCCAGATTCACTTAAACCCATTATTATCTTCAAATATTTAGGTCAATCAAGACATTTTTCAATTATAGATAGTCAGTGGAACAACCTTTTATGTAGAGTAAGTGGTTCTACTTTAAAAGGATGCTTACGATGCTTACTCTCACCTCATTGGCTTCCAAACCTGCATTTTCAAATATGCCTAAAGTCTAAAGAGAAGTTCCATGTTCAGCTGTGGGGTTACAACAAAACAGATCACTGAGCAGAGAACCATCTCCACTCTAGATAAATGATCAGATATCACATGGAACCAGGAGTAACAATGAAGTTAGAAGATAACACTGAATTGAACAGCTACAGGTTTCAGAGCTTAGAAAAAACTTTTGTGAAAATGCTTCAGTTCTGAAATTCATAGGCATCAAATGAAATGATGACAATCTGCAGTTATGTTTCCTGTTAATGTACAATATGGACACACTTTGCTTGAAAATATCCATCATCTGGTGGAGAGGTCACCAAACTGTTACAAAGGTGTGAGGGCAACTCATCACAAAAAATGAAAGCATGACTTTTTTTATAACAAACTCAATACAACAGAAAGGAGGAAAAGGAGGAAAGGAAGGAAAAGGAGGAAAAATCCTGAGTTTGTGACAGATTACTGTCTCAAAAGATAGGTATGTCCCCTCTGTAAGAGCTGGAAAAGATGAAGTTTCAAGTGGTCTTAACCCTAAAATCAATTAATCAAGCAAAAAAAGCTTAGCTTACTTAAAAGGTTCACTTATAAATTAGTTAGAATCATTTTCATAAAAAATAATAAAAAAAATCACGTTGAGCCTTTTGTTAAGGTAGGCACCAGCTAGCCCTCATTTAATATCGTTGAATGGAAGCCAGACTGTCACTCGTGCTGCGTGACAGTGAGACAAAAGACTTGTGGGTTCAGAAGTCAGTCCCAAGTCTAGGATGTGCTAGCAAGCCACCTAGCCTCATTAGTTTTCTTTCAAACAAAGCTTTCATTATGTTTGGCCAATAGCTGAGAATCAAGCTTTATGTGTGTTCTCAACATGCTTTCAAAGTGCTTGTTGCTCCTGGGCTTAAGGCCTTGTGAGGAATGTGTTGCTGTCTGGAAGTGCAGCTGCCCCCACAGCAGCATCTATTTTTTTCTGGCTCCACTGCAGGGTCTTCTCTGCAGAAGTACCAGAATATGTGTATGCCCACTGCATTTACCCAATCAGCAGGTATGGCAATGCCTTCTGTTGGGGGCATATCACCTCCCAGATCAGGTTTTAAGTGAAGCAGCTTTCCCATGAATTCCCAAGCTACTCTGGAAGATAACAGAAATAGCTGGCATTGTTTCTGCTCCTTCAACCTTTTTCACTACATATACACACAGAGAAAGCTACTCGGATATTAAAAGTGCAGTGGCAGGGAAATAGGCCATTCTTGTTACAGCTAGTAAGTACATAAAAATAAACACAAAAATGGTAGACTGCTTTCCTAGTAGTCAAGTACTCGCATTTCCTGGTTTGCAGTTTTCTTCAATGTATAAAATATATTTAGTGATGGAGCTACATTTATTTTCAATCTGAAACAACAGCTGTAGTACAGCAGCACGAAATATGTGCACTTCCAGAACTGCAGATACTATTCTCATTGGAAACAGAAGAGAGATGGGCAAGTGGTAGGCAGGCTTTCCAATCAGGCTTTGCAACCACTTTCACAGAGGTAGAAATAGGACAGAGGGCGCAGCCTGGAACCTGTCCACAAGTGATCACTGTATAGGTCTGAATTTCCTTTGGAGACCATGTCCACATGTGCCATGAGCAGACATGGACTCCCTCTACAGAGATGCAGACAAGGTCTGGGGCACTGTGGCACCACACAAGTATCTGTAGCCAAGATTCCACCAGTGCAAATAGCTACTCTCTGCCAGCTTTCTGTTCAAAGATCTCCAGCTGTTCCACACAATATTCAAACACAAGAGAAAAAAAGACAAAATATTGCCATAGGAAAGATTTGCTATTAACTGTTTAACATTCGCTTTCTTTTTCCCCTGCATAAAAAAGATGAAGAAGGAAGACATGTTGAGAACAGTATTGGTTTTGCTCAGTAAGAGCACTTTGTTTCCATGATATTTATGAATTAAGCTTCTTTTAAATGACAAGCAGATTGGCATTATCTCATTCATTCATTCATTCATTCATTCATTCATTCATTTATTTATTTATTTATTTATTTATTGGGATAAAGCTTGTCTCACCCTCTACCCGTTGGTCTTTGCTCCATGGCTGTAAGACAGATGCAGAGGGTCTTCTGTAACCTTCTGCTGAAGAAAATGCTTCTTACTAATATATGAAGTTAACCAGCAATAGCTGCTGGCATTTGAATGCACAGTTCAAGATACGCAGTTCCTCATGCCCTGACTTAACACTATTTCCTTGCACTGTGTCAGTAGTTCATAGTTATTTGAACAGCTGCAGCTCAGTCGGAGTGCACAAATGTAGCCTTAGCACCAAGTCTAACTGCAAGGCAGGTACACAAAGGAGCACAGCAAAGGATGGTCATTTTGGCCTTCTAGAGAGTGACAAAGTATTATCCCTCTGTTCAGTAATTGATTTAAGCAGATCCAGAATTTTCCCTGAAACTTCACATGTACTGCAGCTCCGAAACAATTCTCAAGATGGCTGTCAGAAGACCCTGATGACAAATTCCTATTTCTGTAGTATACTGTGGCATTTCTCGTAGAGATGTCTCCCATGGAAAAGAAGTCATGGATAACAGTGTTTATCTAAGCTAATCTGTAGGAAATGAAGGAAATGATGAAAGGAACCACTCCTTTCTCTGAGATCCCTAAGGAACATCACTCATGGACTCATTGCCAGCTGGAAGTGATTCCATTCAGTACCACCCTCTGGGCCTGGCCATCCAGCCAGCTCTTTACCCAGCAAAGAGTATACCTGTCCAAGCCACAGGCTGCCAGCTTCTCCTTGAGAATTCTGTGAGTGACAGTATTGAACGCTTTGCCAAAGTCTAGCTAGTCTACATCAACAGCCTTTACCACATTCACTCGGCGGGTCATATGGTCATAGGAAGAAAATTAGGTTGGTCAAACAGGACCTGCCTTTCATGAACAGAATGCCGGCTGGGTCTGATCCCCTAGTTGTTCCCTATGTGATCTGTTCCACAATTTTACCTGGCACCTAGGTCAGGTTGATGGGCCTGTAGTTCCCCAGATCCTCCTTACAATGCTTCAGTAGCATTAAAGTACCTCCCCATCTTTTTTTTCTTAAGTGTGCAAAATCACATTTATTTTCACAAATCTGTTCATCTTCACAGCTACCTTACACATTCTGCTTCAAGTTATTAAACATCTATCAGAACACTAAACAAAAAGTAGCATATCAAAAACAACAGATTCCTGCAATGAATAGTGTGATAATGAAATACAATCTAGGCTCACATCATTTAAAATGTATACTTCTCTATGTTATGTTCTTTGTCTCTATAGATGGGTGAAATTCACTGCAGTATCTCCCTGTAGACTTATAAAGAGAAGCATGCATTTCCCAGGGCCATTGAATACTGGAGTCTTCCTGTGCAAAGATAGTTACTGATAGTGCAAAGATTCAGTGTACTGAATCAGCAGCTATTGTTGGTTAACTTCATATATGAGTAAGAAGCGTTTTCTTCAGCAGAAGGTTACAGAAGACCCTCTGCATCTGTCTTTCTTACAGCCATGGAGCAAAGACTAATAGTGCAAAGATTCAGTGTGCAGCTACAGTTAAGAAGTACACGCTGATTTTGTCTGTCCTCTGTACAAAGCAGCAATAAAGAAAGAGAGTCCAAGCCCTGTGTGACATTATCTTGTTGCTTTGCAGTCCTGATCAGAAGCTAATGAAGCTTTGGCACAGGCCTACTGCATTCATGAAAAAAGGCAAGGTTTGGGTTCAGTAGGAATACTGAAAGTACCACGTAGAGTCTGCTCAGCAACAAATAGAACTGTGGTCTACATGACACAAGTGTGTATATGGATTTGGTTAGTCTGGATGACTGTAGTGTTTCTGGGCTGGACTGGTATTGCATGGCAGCACACGCCCTGGACTTAACATAGAATCAGAATGGGCTGGGTTGAAAAGGACCTCTAAGATCATATAGTTTCAATCCCTCTGCTGTAGGCAGAGTTGCCAACCACTAGAGCAGGCTGCCCAGAGCCACATCCAGCCTTGCCTTGAATGCCTCCAGGGATGGGGCATCCACAACCTCTCTGGGCAACCTGTTCCTGTGCATCACCACCCTCTGAGTGAAAAGCTTACTTCTAACATCTAACCTAAATCTCCCGTCTTAATTTAAAACCATTCAGCAGTTATCCCTGTCTAAACAACAGAGCTATCAGTAAATCCTGATCTCTGCTCTCTGCAACATAATACTCCCACTATGGTATGAATCCTAGCCAAAACAGGAAGTTGTTATTTCAGCTGTAGCATACAGCATCCTTATTTTATTTTTCTTTTTTTTCTTCCAGAAACCACATAAATAGAGTTAAGGGCCACTTTCTGTAAGAGGAAAATTTATAAAGTTTGATGTCTGCTATAAAACCACTGGCAATGGCAATGTGAATGAGGAAGCTCTAGAGAAAAATAAATAAAATGTTAACACACTGCCCTCCAACACAGCATGACTACTGCTTTGGGACAGATGCACACAAAATAAAGATCTATCAAGAATTAATCTGTTTTCCCACCTTCGAATTTCTTCCACGAGTTTGTGAAGAGTCTGTGGAAATTTCCTGTTACATAACTGTGGCCATCACATATCAATATCATTTATTTTTCTGAAGGCAGGTTAAAGGCAACTGTTGTCATAAAGACCAAGTGTGTCAGAGAGGAACCAAAAAACATACTCATTACCAAAATGCAGACAATGATAGTGTGATCAGCTTTGGAATTGTCTTGAATCTGTGATGGAAAATCCTGTAAGTAAACTTTTCTTTACTTAATTTATTTCAAACTTTTATATTTATAGGAAGTGTTGGGTACAACTAAAAGCATGAGAATTCAATAACATCTTCAAGTATCACCTCCACTAAATGCAGTGAGCAGAGTAGAAAGATAATATTTGAATTCTGAAGAGACTCTCACAATCATAATATGCAAAGACTTTCACTGCCACTCACAGAACAGACGAGAAAAAAACCTATCACTGAAATCTTACAGCATCTGAAAGTGGTTTTCTTAACTTCTCGAGCCCATGGCCCTGTAGCACACATTCATTTCTGCCAACAGACCAAAATACCAGAGCAGTTTACCATGAAGCAGCTGATTCAGAAAAGAAAAAACAAGTACTGCTGCCAGTTCACAAACTGAACTATTGTGCCCACAAAGCTGTTTTCTGGCACCTGGCTGAGTACCAGCTACAGCAGCCTTCTCGTCCAGAAAAAATAAGCCTTCTGGGAGATCCAGATGCCTCTTTAAATTTAATATTAACAGCAGATCCATTTGGGGAAGTGAAAACTTAAATTAGGTTGCTATAAATACTGTCTGTCTCAGAGTCTTAAGAGGGAAGTTCAATTAACTCAGATCACTGCCCAAAATCATATCCTGAGGATGAGATAATGATGAAACATCACATGATTTTGTGGGTTTTTTATTTCTTTTATTTTTTAATGTTGGTTTTAAGTTACCCATTCTGTCAGGATCTCAAAGGAAAGCTCAGCAGCGGCTGAGACCAGGAGTGTTTTCTGCTGAAAAGCAGCAGATGCTTGTGAGGCCTCTTTGGAATCACTATGAAATCCGAACCATTCTGGAGGGAAGACTGAAACAAAATAGCCTGTAAAGAGCAGCTGTGCCTAAGGAGTTCAGCTTCAGTGTTGTTGGACTGTGAGCCCCTCTTAAAGAGCTTTTTCAGACTCCGAAAAGAAATCTGGCAAAAAGAGAATCAGAGGAATTCTTAAACCTTTACTGTATTGAAAAGCTCTCTGCTTTGGTTTTCGTAGCTCATGAGGGTCTCTAGCACTGCTAACAGTCCTCTCACTGGTATGTCACTGAAGCAGCCGTCTTTTTAATTGATGGGAGGAGAAAACCTGACCTTGTATATTAGATAAACAAATTTAACAGATTTGTACATCCCAAATTGCTTGCAGTGCAACTGAAACCATCTTGAACCATCTAGATGATCTTGTAGGTCCTTTCCAACCTAATGCATCTATGAATCTTTGAATCTATGAACTCGATGCCTGTCCTCCACTACAGAGAACAGAGCATATAACTCTCCTAAAAGTTGTCTTTCCACAACAAAGTCAAAAACAGAAATCTACTTGCATTGCCACAGTCTTGGTCTCTTTTCTATGTGTTGCTGCTGCAGGTTTATGCACTCACAATATACATATCCTCTGCAGAATTTTCCAGATATGCAATTAAAATGCACAGGGAGCTTTGGCATGCATAGAACACAGCATTGGCTTTGTGGTGCTGACAAGCAATTGGCATTGACAGAGGCTTGTACAAAAATTACACCAGGAGGAAGAATGAAAGCAGGAAAGAACTGCTTAATCTGCAGATAGCACACCCAGTCCCCAAGAACTGACAATAGCAGTTGCTCTCTGCACACTATCTAGATGATCTGCCGTGGTGTCCCTCTGCTGTAAGCTCTGGCATATGCAGCAAAAGAGGAGATATGTGTTTAACTTAAAAAAGAATAAAGATAGTTCAGTGTTCAAAGTGCTGTTCCTTATGCTGATATCAGAAATCATGTGGGTATACAAGGGCTGCTCAATTTTTGCAGTAAGCAAAAACAGTATGTGTGGGTAAAGCAAACTGGAAGTTTTGTTCACAGTTCAGATTTAGGGCACTAGGGAAGAATAATGCTAACACAGAGAGACTCCAGCACTCTCCCTCTGCATGTTAGAAGTGAATACCACACAGCAGCTTGTGGCTGGAGCAAGGTTGCTCGCTCTCTCTATGCATTAGTTTTAGTCTCCCCATCTTCCTGCATTCTCTTCCCGAAGGAACATGACTGCCTGCAGTACTATTCACAGCTGACGTTTTCTTGCTGCCTGCAGCCTGATATCAGCCAATCACATCAGCATGGAAGGCAGGACAAGATTTGACTCACCAACATGAGGGCTATGTCTGTGCCATCTAGGCTTGCAGGAAGTTGCCTCTTTTATGTGCCTGACTGAAGCCTCCATCCTATTTACTGTTGTTGCCCAGTCACATCCCTTCATGCATCTTGGTTTGCCAGCACAGACAGTACCAGCAGGAGGTTTAAAAGAGAAGGTGAGGATCCAGAGTAGGATTGTGTGTCTGCCACTTTCATTTTTGGAATCTGAGAGGAGAATCAGCAAGGATGGGAGCAGGGAATCACAGATCTCAGTTGACAGCGCCCTACTGGAAGCAAGGCAGTCAGCCAAGACAATGTTAAGTGTTTTCAATTTATAATTTTTTCTGCCCTGCTAAGGGGAACAGGTCAGAAGAATATCATTTCACAATACACGTTTACTCTGTTCATTGGCAGCTAAGCACCTGAAGAAAGCCGAATTTATTAGGATGCTTGATACATTGCTATTTGCAGTTTGTTTTCTGTGTCCGTAATATATTGTGCAATAAGTTGAAGGATGAGTATAACTGAGAAGCCATGAAATTGTATTAACAAATGGCTAGAGATATCAAAGTGACAAAATGAAGGGAGAAGAAACTCTTCAAAATCCTGGAGGCTGTTGGTGCCTTGTGTAGTGAGGGGAGAGTGGAGCCTTTCCTGCCTTCTCAGGGTTCAGCTGCCAGTTCTCAAGTTTCGCTCTGTCATGGTGCAGCCATGGATGAAGTTACTGTGAAAACAATTTTGTGGTGAGAAAGAAGTGTAAGATACCTCACAGAAAGCCTCTCCTCTTTAGCTCAGGTACTGCATCTAAACTCAGGGACTGTGTTTAAATTCAAGTTCTTCCTTCTCACTCCTTGTCTGAGCTGTCTTGTAGGTGTGTTCTTCCTGGCCTTGCATCTTGCTGGCCCTGAGCAGCTCCCTGTGCTCACTGTGTACCAGCCTCATCTGAGGACTGGTATGGCAGACATAGGTCTCCTGACTGTCCCTTTATTCATGTTTGAGTGGAAGTGGAGAGGTGAGGAAATCCGTGGAAAGAATCTGTGGATTCTTCGCATCCTTCCTGTAAATCTGCCGGCTAAACAACCCCTGCAGCCTGTGCAGGGTCCCGTGAGTTATCAGTAACATATGTTTTCAGACGATCTCTGAGGCAGATGCTTCAGGGAAGGGACATTCCCTCTCATGTATTTGCCCAGCTCTGATGCTCTGAAGACCTGTTCTAGTCAGCATTCTGTTTGGTTTTCAGAATGTGTCAGAATGTCTGAAGTCACAGCCAGCTGAGAGCCAGCTGCAGTCATCACAGAGAATGAAGTACCTTTTAGGAGACTTGCATTTCTTAAACTTGACTACACAGGAGAGTTACTCTAATACCAAGCACTTTCCAAGCACTGCTTATTTCAATTGCTTCCAGTGGATTGTGCACTCTCTTGCAGAGAGATCTAGACAAATCAAAGAGCTGGTCAAATACTGTGTGAAATTTAACAAGAGCAAGTGCCAGATTCTACACATGGAAAAAGGCAACCCTGACTATACATAATGTGATTGGGGCTGAGATGGTGGAGAACAGCCCCACTGAAAGTGATTTGGGGATCTTGTTCAGGAGCAAGCAGAACATGAGTCAACAATGTGTCTGGGCAGCCAGGAAGCACAGCCATATCCTGGGGTGTGTCAAACATGGTATTGACAGCTGGTCAAGGGAAGTGATTTCACAAAGAAAGAAGGACTGATGGGAGATGTGGAGGTTGGGAGCAGCAGCACACTTGGGGAGAGTGACCACAAAACTGTAGAGTTCTCCATTCTTGGTCAGCAAGAGGAGGAAGGTCAGCAAAACCGCTACCTTGGACTTATGGGATGTGGATTTTGAACTATTCAGGACATTGGTAGGGAAGGTCACTTGGGAAGTGATCATCCCTCTGTACTCTGTCCTGGTGAGACCGCACCTCAAGTACTGTGTTCGGTTTTGGGCCCTTCACTACAAGAAAGACATTTAGATCCTGGAGTGTGTTCAGAGAAGGGCAATGAAATTGTGAGGGGTGACTCAGGGTAAGAGTGGGTTGAGGGACTTAAGGATGGTTCAGGGTAAGAGAAGATTAATGAAGGCAAGACTGGTGGAGGGACCACCTGGGATAAGAAGGACAAGACTAATGAATGTTGAGTAAAAACAATATGACGTCCAAATGGTGGTTGAGCAAAGACAATAAACTGCAAAGCCATCGCTAGCTGAGAACCAGACGGAACTGGTTTACTTCCTTGAACTACAGTGTATTGAAAGGTACACAGCAAGGAAGACATATGGCCTTCATCTTCAAGACCGCTGCCTGTGACCACCAGGAGACTCTGTGCATGCTCAGCCTAAAGGAATTGGAGGTGGTACCTATGAAAATGATTTATTAGACCTGATTGTAGTACTCCATCCCACTCTCAGGAATGTAATGAAAATGCATGCTCTGTACTTTTAAATGTAACTACTTTTCCCTCCGCTTTGTGCAAGTTAGGAGAGGCAACCTCTTGCACTCAGTGGGTGTATGCAGCACCAAATAAACATACCTGCTTTATAATCTAACCCTGGGTTATAGAGTTTGTTTCTGCAAATCAGGGAATAAGAGGACCATCTGAGGGAGCTGGGATTGTTCAGTCTGGAGAAGAGGCTCAGGGGTGACATTATAGCTTTCTACAACTACCTGAAGGGAGTTTGCAGTCTGGTGGGGGTCAGCGTTTTCTCCCATGTAACTAGCAATAGGATGAGAGGGAATGACCTGAAGTTGTGCAAGGGGAGGTTCAAGGTGGACATTAGGAAAAACTTCTCTGAAGAAGTGGTCAGGAGCTGGAACAGGCTGCCCGTGGAGATGGGGGAGTCACTGTCCGTGGAGTTGTTCAAGAAGTGTTTAGATGTTGTACTGAGGGACATGGTTTAGTGGGAAATATCGGTGGTAGGTATATGATTGGACTGGATGATCTTGGAGGTCTTTTCCAACCTTGATGATTCTATGATTCTATTATCATGTGGAAGACTTAGTACTTCACAGCTGCTAAAATTTGTTTTCAGAAACTATAAATAGATTGATTTAATACTATTTAGAATGTGAAAATATAATACAAAATACAAGAGGAGCTTTTTTATTATGAGCATGTAGCAAAGAAGCCAAGAATATCATTAAATGTTTTGTTTTGCAGATGCCATAAATAATAGCTCTTCAAGCCACAATTTTAGATTTAAATACAGACATAGATGTTGAAATTGTGCACTATTACAGACTGTCATTTTTGCTAAGGCCTTCAGTAATGATGGATTTCATCTAGCAATTTCATTATTAAGAATTGTCAATTTAGAAACAACATAAAAAAAAGTTAATTAACTCACTCAGTTGCATTTATTTTTATAACTCAATGCAATATTTATCGGTATTAGTGTATGTCACATTTATTTGTCAAATCAGGGAACTATGGTGAGTAGGAAGAAATTACAGATGGCATTAGAAGTGGGCTTATGCTACAGATCTGTCATTTTACAACTTAGATATTAGTAATGTCTAAAGTTGCCAGACTTTTGCCTTCCCTTTTATAGAAGTCCTTTATCAAGAATGTATTTCAGCCTTGATAAGATATGCAACTGTTTGCCTAAGGGTTCAATTAGTAGAACAAACTGAAAATCATTAACATTGCATCTGAAAATCCCAGTGAAAATTTTATCCAGACACAGAGTGCTCATTATAGGGGTGATGTGGATCTGTTAGAGCATGTCCAGAGAAGGACCACAAAAATAATCCAAGGAGGGAGCACTTCCCCTACAAGGACAGGCTGAGAGAGCTGAGGCTGTTCAGTCTGAAGAAGAAAAGGGGAGCTACAAGAAGGAAGGGAACTGACCCTTTAGCAGGACAGAGGGGAGATTTAGATTGGATATAAGGAAGGATGGTGAAACACTGAAATGGGTTGCCCAGAGAGGTGGTGGATGTCATGACCTTGGAGACATTCAGCATCGAGCTGGACTGTGAGCAACCAAATCTAGCTGTAGAAGTTTTCTGTGCAGGGGTGTTTGACTAGACAGCCTTTAAGGGTCCCTTCCAATTCAAATAATTATATGATTCAAATCTCACATTTATAATGTACTGTGTTACAGTCATTTGTTTAAATTACTTCTATGAAGGCTGCTATAAAAATAATACCTATTATACTGTGTGATGACATCAGTGGTGAATGTTGGTCATATGGTGATAGAGGTTGGAACCTTCCCAAAAACCTTCAGTTGTTTCTGTGCAACAGATGGCAGCAGAGGGGCAGTCAACCAAAATGACATCTGTCATGGCAGTGAATTTGAGGCAAAGTTGTGTCACTGAATTCCTTCATGTGGAAAAAATTGCACCTACTGACATTCATTGATATTTGCTGAGTTTTTACAGAGACAAAACATGGCTTTTATCACAGCGAGATGTGTGATGCATTTCAGCTGTGTTGATAGTTGTGTTGATGGACTGTGGATCACTTTGAACGGTGCAGATCTTTATGACTGTGGCATGCAGGCTATTGTTCATCACTGGTAAAAATGGTGGTAACTATGTTGAAAAATAGTGTTTTGTAGCTGAGAATTTTCTCTATTAAATAGTATTGTGCTTTTGGTGTCTGTTGTAGTTTCCATGGAAATAAATAGGAGGAATTTCTTATAGTAACCTTTGTATATGTTTTATTGGATTCCCAAGAAAACGTCAGAATGAGTCTGATATACTAGGCAATGATCCACTCAACTAATATCTGTTTAAACAAACAGTGCTGCTTTATGATGAGTGTATTGTCTGGGTATGCTGTGGGTTTAGGTACCATTTCCAGCTTTGTTGGTCCAACTTCAGTGGCTTCTCCATGCATGGTCAATTTGCCCCTGCTTGTTCATCAGAGAATCTGCCTTTGCAAAGCCACTTGAGATCTTCTGTTGAAAATAATACGTTAGAGGAAAAAATCACATATATCAGCTAACATCTGTCTTGCTGCTTTGAAGATTTTATGTTAATGTTTATTCAGAAGTAGCTTGGTACCCTTGTCAGAGTAAGGACATTTAATACGAAGCAGAGAACACAACAACATTGTTCCGTAATTATTTATTACCAATATTTATGACTGTGATATAGTTCCCTTTGTGTTTGTTTTCTAAATTCCTTTTCAATGAAATCATATCTTCAGTTTGGCTTTGTAATTTGGAGGCATCTTTATACTGCCATTGAAATTGCTGTAAAACTGAAAGCAATTTTTAAATTGCTTCTCTGTGTACAGTGCATTCAAGTTCAGGGTCGGACTGCCAGAGAAAGAAGAATGTTCACTTACATGGAAACCATATTTTTGTTTATTGATTTTCTTCAGGTGGAAATAAACACAGGTCATACATTAGAGAGAGATGTTTTGTTCCCTGCCTATGCAGGAATGTTTATGATCAATATAAAATGAGTTATGAAATATTTGAAGTTCGTTAAGTTTTCGAGGGATTTTGCGAGGAGAAAAAGCTTTGACAGTGTGTATTCTCCATTCTCTAAAAGGTGAATAAAACACCTTGGAATACAATTTTAGTTCTAGTTTAGATAAAAATAGGTAAAATAGGTAAAAAAAAAACAAAAAACCACAAACCTTGATCTACTTTATCTTTTAAATTCTTAGACACACATTAAATATTTTTACTATTTTCTACTTTTTTTTTTTGCATCTTTGCAATAGAAACAAATCTGTTCACCTTTAATTTGTAACATAAAGTATATGTGAATGTTTATAGGGTTCTTTCAAAGTAAAAAAGCTTTTTGAAATTTATCCTTCTCATCACAAAATGACAGAGTGGGTGAGGTTGGCAGGTATTTTTGGAGGTCACGTAATCTAATACTTCTGTTTTCCACAGCCTTTCTGGGCTACCTGTGCCAGTGCTTGATATTCAGAGGGAAAAGAGTCTGTGTTCTGGTTTGAGTCCACTGAATCTTGTCCTTTTAATGAGCACCTCACAATAGAGACTGGTCTCATCTTTAAATCCTCCTTTCTGCTTTTTATAGACATGGATGAGATTCCCTCTGAGTTTTTTTTTTTTTTCTCCAGGCTGAATGATCATAACTCTTTCAGGCTTTTCTCATGCAAGAGGTGCTCCAGTGCCTTCATCATCTTTGTGGCCCTTCCCTGGACTCTCTTCAGAATTTCCATGGCTGTCTTGTACTGCAGAAACCAGAACTGGACATGGCATTCTAGGAGTGATTTCACTGGGCTGAGTGGAGCTGAAGGACCTCTTCCCTGTACTCCTCCTAATACAACTCAGGATACCACTGGTTTTCTTTGTCTCAATGGTATTTGCTGGTTTGTGTTCAACTCACTGCTTACCAAGACCCCCAGGCCCGTTCTGCCAAACTGCTTTCTAGCTAGATGGCCCCAGCATGTCCTGGTGCCTGGAGCTGTTCCTTCCTTTGTGCAGGACTTTCTTTTCTCTTTGTTGAACTTAATGATGTTCATGTCAGCCCATTTCTCCAACATGTTAAGGTCCCTTTAGATGGCAATATGAGCTTCTGCCATACCAACCACTCATCCCAGTTTTGAGTAATTTGCAGAGTCACTGAAAGTACATTTAAGCCCCACCATCCAGGTCATTAACGAAGGTGTTAAATGGGACTGGACGTTATACTAACTACCCAGTGGGGTGCACAGTGTTGACAAGGGAGATATTGAGAGATAACTAAATTAGTGTGAATGATAACAGAATGTAAGATAATATGATATGAAAGGGATTTACGGCTCTACCACTTGCAGTGCTGCCTAGAAAGAGAGTTCTGTACTGTTACCTAGAATTGGAAAATAATGGAGAGTATAGGAGACTTCTGTCAGTCTTTTCTCAGTGCATCTTCATCTGCGAGAGTCAGAACCCATGTAAGAATAGCCAAGACCACCAAGAGCTATTGCCCAGGATGAACAAATTGGTGAGACTTGATAAGATATGATTGTGAAGCAGAGGATACTTTTCTCTGCTTAGATGGGGATTATGAAAGCCAAGTAAAGAGACTTGATCAGATTTCTGTGTTGAATATCTGATTGCAACTCTATACACTCACTTGGAACATCTGAAGGTAATGCATTTGTATCAACTGATGATAGCCTTGCTGTCAGCAGTTTACGGGTTGGTTCGGCCCAGTTCCATGACGATTGCGGCGGGGAAACCACAGACCCACACGCTGGGGAAGGGGAAGAGGGAAAGGAAAAAGGGAAAAAGGGAAAAGGGAGATGGGCCTAGAAACAAAACAGTGGCAACGATCTGAAGAGGAAAGCTAGTTTACTAAATAAGAAATTGGAAAGCAAAATAACACACAATAATACAATATAATTGGAATTAAAGCTAATAAATCAAATAAAATGAGCAAGAGAGAGTGTCCGATAAACTGAAGGCCTTACGCTAACACTGAAGGTGAGACAGCAGCGAGCACCCACTGCTGGGTTGATCCAAAAGCAAAGAGCTTGTCTCGTGACATGCAGTTTTTATCTTTCCCTCTGAGTGGAAAATGTAAAAATACAAAGCAATGTAAAGTCCTTTGGGGTACGTAGTTCTTCTTCACTTCTGAGACAGGTATAGCCACAACTATTGATGATCCATGGAGCTGGAGCATTAACTCTTTTACTCGCAGTGCGCTACGTGATGTTATGATTTGGAATACCTGTAACAAAAATCATAAAATCATGACACTTGCAAATGTAATTGGTCTTTTTTTGGACAGTCCTGAAACACCAAGCTGTGGGGTGTGGTTGAGACACCAAAGGGATGGGATACCATCCAGAAGGACCTTGACAGGCTGAGTAGTGGGCCCAGGAAAACCTTATGAGGTTCAACAAAGTCAAGTGCAAGGTNGAGTAGTGGGCCCAGGAAAACCTTATGAGGTTCAACAAAGTCAAGTG
>VXAB01012520.1:7973-23578 GCA_013399175.1 Odontophorus gujanensis
TTAGTAAATGTCCTATCTAGTAATTCAGACTGAAGCAATCTGAATTTGCAGTTCAAATGTTTGAATAGCGTTTAGAACAAAGAAATTCAATCTAATCATTAAATGAGTTGTGTATGTCTCTCCCCTAATTCAATC
Organism: Odontophorus gujanensis; assembly: GCA_013399175.1. Classification (NCBI taxonomy): domain Eukaryota; kingdom Metazoa; phylum Chordata; class Aves; order Galliformes; family Odontophoridae; genus Odontophorus; species Odontophorus gujanensis. Next base: position 8,109 of record VXAB01012520.1, read on the forward strand.
TTCTCATGAGCTGTTTTTGTGAAAAGCAACTCGGCCTTTTAATCATCATTACTTCTGTATTTAGTATCTTCAAAAAGAGATCATTCTTTCTCCTTTCAACTTGTTCCCTCAGATACTAAATGAGAAGTAATTTATTATCTATGAGACTAGCACAACAGCCTTTTTAGGTTAAGGTGGATGAGCAGCTTGTACATGTCTGCCTGGCATACTTCAAAAACATCAAATATTCCCAAATATTATGGTTGGTGTTCAAGGATCTTCTCTTCCCACAACCCAAACATCTTCTCTCTTAAACGTACTATTTTGTAAGATGAAGCCTGGGAAAGTAGCACCGTGTTAGTCAGTTTTATTCCAAAAAGCATAATGAAAGGTTTGAAAAATGACAACTCCAACAAATAACTTGTTGACAGCTGTAGTTAAATAACTTTCCCAGGATACATGACAATATGGTAAAAAGGAAAAATGACGGCATTATCGGCTTTTCCATTTCAGTCATCTATAAACTGACAATATGATCACTGAAAGCTATCTACTAAGTGTATACAACATAACAATGCATATTCTAAGCCAAATATATTTTGCTAAATAAAGACAAAAATATGGAGTGCGATTGAAAAAATAGAAGCAAACAAGTAGGAAAAAAGAACAGTCCTAGCTGAATTTTAAATATCTTTAGATGTAATTATCTTTTGATTGCTAAGTTAATACTTACTAAAAAAAAAGATTCTGGAAAAAACCTTATCTCCTGGGGCAAGAAAGTATATCCACAACAGCTTTTAGTCTAGATGACATCATATCTGCTTGGAACATCTACCTGTAGGTCTTTCCTCATTATCAGTTTCAGCATTTTAGCAACATCATACATAAGAAATATCAAGACTTTATTTTGTATATTAAAGAGCCTTTCATATTTACTAGATAGTACTTTTTATTTGAAAATAAACAAACAAACATACTACTTTGTTATTCTTCTTAAGAATCCGAAAGGCAATAAATCTTATAGAAGACTTCTCTACCTATGCAGGGCCCCCCTATGTTTATTGGGATTTACTGCTGATAGGTAACAGGTTACACATTATAAACATTTCCAAAAAGGTACCATATTTCCTTATTTGTACTGTGAAAAGATTTGGAGATGAAGAAATGCATGAATGAATAAATTAACAAATAAAAAATAATTTCGTTCAAGTACAAAATAGGACAAATATTGTACCATTAAATATTTTGCTATTCAGTATTCAGTTGGATATAACTTTCTTTATAATAGAAAGGTCAGAAGCAAATACATGCTTCTCTCACTTAGAATACTTTTGAAGAGTCAGTTAAGACAAGCAAAGCCTGTTAATTAGCAACAACGTACAAACAGTGCAAGATTACAGGAGTTCTTCTCATTTGTTTTTGGATGTTTGTTTTAAACTCAGCACATTAGAATCGCTGCATTCTCATCTTTTTTTTTTTCTCCCTTGAATAAAGTTCACTTTTGTTCCCTTTTACCTCCTTATAGAAGCTACAGCTCTCCCCTGTCTCTCTCCGGGAGCAGCAGCACAACTGTTTGCTCTGTAACCTTATCTCCTCTTGCCCTCCTGGTCTTGAAGCACTGATGCTCACTAAAACATTATGTAGGGTTTCCTCTTAAAAACCGAACTGGGACCCTCCTACTTCTATCATCCTTCCAAGTACCATCATCTTCACTATTCATATTCCACTGATGTGTAATGGAACATAATGTCTTTGCAAAAGATACTGCATGAAAACAAACCAATCAAGCAAGCAAACAAACAAACAAAAAAAGAAGCAGAAACTCCACAGTCCAATAAAATCTGATATAGAAGGGGGTATCACACAGGGCCAAACTGTCCCAGAAGATACCTGTGAAGAATGGAAATAAATATGTAAGTATATCTTGGTCTATGGATTGAAAAATGAACATATTCACTCTTACTAAATGCACATACTTGCTTAGTACACCACTGGTTGGAATTCTTGGAGAACTAGAAGAATATAAACAATTTATACAAGTAACTCACATCTATTCTGCGTCAGATCAACACTGCGTTTTAAAACTAGAGAGCATATACTAATACGTCATGCATTCAGCAAAATTATCAGTTAAAACTTCATACAGAGTGTAAGAGGAAGGAGAAGGTGACCTTAGGACGTAAAGGAACAGAATAGTGTTTTTCCCAGACTTAACTGAAGGCAGAGCATTGAATTCAAGGAATCTATTCTGTTCCTGTCAATTACTTCCTCTGGGGAAAATATTAGGTAGTTCTTTCCCAAGTAACAGGTCTTTAGCACGTGGCTGCAAGTATTTACATGGAACCACTTGTGGTGGAATGGCTGAAAAAAGAAGCCTGGTTTCTCTTTCCTCATAGTTAACGTTGCAAAAACTGGCATCCACAATCATGCTCTATTACAAAAGTGCAGGCTGAGATGCTACCATTCAATGGCAAGGCACCATCAGTCACAGCTATAGGTTTCACTCACAGTGCCATAAATGACATCAGACCATCTCAAAAAACTGTTACCATGTTTATCAGATGCAAACATCATCCACCTCATTTAGTTTTGCCTCCCATGCAGTGAAAAATATTGTAATTTTGTAGGAGTTACTGTCAAACTCACAATTGTAATTACATTCAGTTGTTTTAAAGTGATTGTATATGCATGTAATTTCAAAAGGTGTCACCCTGAATACTGAAACTCTGTTCATTCACAGAAGAGATTTAAAGTTATGTAGGTTGCTCCAAAAGTAATACCTCCTATTTATTTTCATGGGAACTTCAACAGACACAATGAACACAATGACTCTACATGTTAGAGCAAATTCTCAGCTACAAAATACTGTTTTTCAACACGATTAGCTATATATTTACACCATCAATGAACAAGAGCCTGCATACAGCACTCCTAAAAATCTGCAGTCAGCAGAGGTAACCCACAGCTTCACAGCTGCTACGATGTCTTTGTTGCTAGGAAAATGTTGTCCACACAGTACATCTGTCATCTGAACAGATGGAAGTCAGAAGGGACCAAAACCAGAAAATACAGTCAGTGTGGAAGGACAGTCCAGCCAAGATTGGCCATGTGTTCTCTGGTTTTCATAGAGTTATGGGGCCTGGAGTTATCATGCTTGCAAAAGAAACATTGATTTCTTCTCTGGATTGCTTCTGGAATATTGAGCTTTCAGGTTAGCCAGTGTCACGACTGGCAGTCAGAATCGATGGTTTGTCTGGGTTCCAGGAAATCCACCTTTCCTATCCCAAAATGCAGTGCATGTCATGTTATCCACAACTTTTGGGAAATGGGGAATTCACATCTTGCCACTGTTTTGACTTTGGCTTGTAGTGCTGATACCGCATCTATAACTGGCAATGATGTAATCCATGAAACTGCCACTTTCATCCTCACATTGGTTCAAAACATCCTAACAAACTTGTATATAGTGTTCTTTCTGTTTCTGTGTGAGCATTTGTAGGACCCACTTGGCACGAACTTTGTTGTATTCCAGTGTTGCCACCATTGAGACTGATATTCAACTCTGTTCACACTTCTCTGGTCACAATTGAATGAGCTGACCACAGTGCTCTTCATTTAATAGTATGACAGCTGTGCATGGCCATGTGGAAGGTGGCTTGTCTTTCAGATCACTGTTCCTACTGCTGAAAAACCCACCACCTCACTGTGCTCACATCCTCTGATTGGATTGCATGAATGTTCAGCAAGTATTGATGAACATCAATGGCTGCAAGATTTTCTGCAGAGTAATTCAGTGCAGAATTACAGTGCACCCTTGCTTCAATGATACACCTTGCTTCATAAAGCCTCATTACCTAGCTCATCACCTGGAACTATAATGAAACTCATACGCGGTAAGGCTTTCTATAACAGGGAAAGTCATATATTTTGGCAGAACTGAGGAAAATGCACATTGGAAATTATAGAAACTTTTAGTAAATTATGGATTTAGATAAGCATCCCTATCAGCCTTCAGTGGATTGGTGAGCAGTCTTGTGACCACTTAATGTATTTCACAAAGGTTGTTCCCCGGTCAAACTGCATCCTCATCTCCAGAGATAAGCAGATTACAGTGACAAACCAACTCAGTGAAAATCTTAATCAATTACTCCATTCAGTTTTATGGCTCTTTTCTAATTTTATCTTTGGAGAACATAAAATATTAAACCACCCAAAGTTTAATTTTTCCACTCCCTCAGATATTATGACTTAAATAAGGGGACATAGCTTTGAATTAAGTAAAGACTGACATTAATTATTACTAATTGTTACAGTAATATACTTCGGCTGTATACAGATCAGATAACTAAAAGCACATGTTTAACTAACATGCAATACATAACATGACTGTTTGCTTTAATTTATTATCAAGCATGCAGAACATTTTTATAACAAGTTTATTTTAAAATTATTCTATTCCAAAATTGTACACTCTAACCTGTTTTTTTTCTTCTCTTGTGTCTCCATCTGGTGATTTGAAAAATGTAGCAAAGTACCATGGCAACACTTGCAATGTTATAGACATACTGAACAAAGTTTTCAGACTGTTGAGGTCTAACAAAGATATGAAGAAAAAAAAAAAATAGAAGCATAACAATGTCAGACAAACGCTCCATAGATACCATTTTTTGGTGATTTCATAGATTTTTAGTATATTTTATGTTAAAATATTTATAATAGACTGCAAAAACAGTCTTTCCCTAATAAAGGCAATATAGTATTTTGTGGATTCAATACATTTCACAGTTTGAAATAAATTTAAAGCACCCTCAAAATACGACCTGGCTATTTGATGTCTAAATTTTACTGCTCATCATCCAGCTAATGATGTGAATGATCACTATCATTAAGAGACAAGTGATACTCACAAGAACTAACTTTAAGGCACAAGGGGTTAAACTCCCTAGACTTCCAGTGGTCAGATTAAAAAAAAAAAGACTCCTATTGGAATATTCAGAGAACAAAATTTTCCCTTTATAAGGGTATATCTTTGTCACAAAAGAGACCTAGAGGACCAGTTATAGTATGATTAGATTACCCTTGTGCCCTCAAAGGTCAAAACAGTTGTGATCTGCATTGAGAGCTTGCATAAAATTAAACCAGCCCTGAACATCACTGAGAGCTCCCTTGCAGCAGCACAGGTTAGTAACTGATATGAAGAAGGAAACAGAATGATCAAATCACAGCTTTCACCTCCTACACAGCCTTCTATCTCTTAAGAAAAAAAAAAACAACACTGGTCTATGTTACCTATACTATGCTCATTATTTCTCCCACCTGGAGCCTACTGAGGATATGTCCACTTCTCAAGCCTGTCCAGGTCCCTCTGGATCACATCCCTTCCTTCTATTGAATCAGCTGCACCACTCAGCTTAACGTCATCAGCAAACTTGCTGAGGTTGCACTTGATCCCACTGTCTAGGTCACTGAAAATTACATAAAAGAGCACAGGTCCCAAGACATACACCCTGGGGACTCTAATTGTCATGGCAACAACTCTCTGGCTGTTACCTTCCAATCAATTTGTATTCACTGAATAGTCCACTCTCCATATTTATCTCTCTTCAACCTAATGATAAGCATGTCAAGTGGGACCATGTCAAAGGCCTTGCAGATGTCCAGTTAAACAACATCAGCTGTTTTCCCTTGTCCACTGATGCAGTCACTCTATCATACAAAATCATCAGGTTGGTGATCAGCTGATACTGCTGTAAAATATGACATTTTAGGCTTACAGAACATTGACCAAGTCCAAATGCAAAACACTATAAAGATGTTTTTTCTTTTCTTTTGAGTTTCTAATTCTACCAATCGAGTGTAATTTAAAATATAATAAAATAAAATGTATCTCTGGAATCCTCTATTAGAATTTGCCTTGCTTTTAACCTTATCCACTATTATTTCAACAGCCCTAATACTTACTTTCAAACTTCATGCCCTCCTTTCAATGAAGATTGGTTACCTTAGGAGGAGTAGCAAGAACAATGCAAGAGTAAGCTGGCAGGACCTTGAAGTGCGGTGTCTTCTGGGATTGCTGATAATATATATTCATTTTTCAATAGAGGAATAAGATGTAGAAAACTTCTGACAACTATTACAAAACAGAATATTTTCATGCATTGTACCCTTCATCTAAAATTCTAGTCCAAAATCTATTTAAATTATCAAAAACTTTTCTTCACTTATTTCAGTGGAATCTCAATTAAGTCCACAATGGCAGTTATCTCTAAAAACTGGGAAGGGAAAATTCCAGTTTTTGCACATCTGCAAATTGGCAAAATGAGATCTGACTCAGTATCCATGACAATCCTGCTGATATGCTGCTATAAATAAGACAAAGACGTGACATTTTAATATGTACACTGGAATCAGTTTGTCTGTTTCTATTCTATGACTTCAGTGAGCTTTTGTGGGCTTTTGTTTGTTTGTTTGTTTTTGCTTGCTTGTTTGTTTGTGATTTAAAGTCTTTATATACATTTGTGCTATAGCCAAGATTCAGTCAAGGATATTCTTAGTAGAGCAGAAGGAAGGCATGTTCTCTTTAATTGGAATAGTTTAAGGCAAGTTCTGTGAAGACAGGCACTCTCCTTGCATAGATAAGAAGGAGTAGCTGGAAAAGAAATAGATGAAGTTTCAAACTAAGCATGTTGCCTATTATGCATCTGTTTCAGAAATGAAGTCATCTAAATAAGTAATTTTTTTTGTCACAATATGTCCCCACAGACAGCAAGAGTGCAGCAGAAGTGAGTCTGGTTAATGTTTTCAGATGGACAGGTAGGAAAGAAGGACCCGAGAAAAATTTATGTCAAGTCAGAATCTTCTGTACATCTACGTTATAACTATTATTTGTTGTATAGATACTACACGGTAAAGAGTAATGACAGAATTTAACTAGTGGATATTTTCTCTCTGATCAATGCCTAAAAAGCTTAGGAGGATATTAGTGTAACACAAAGAAACTGAAAATGTGAAACTGATTATGAACAAAAGAGTTTTACTTGCCAAAACAAATTCAAAGTTCTGTGTATCTCCTACAGCAAATAATTCTCCTAGTACCTAAAAGGAAGAAGGAAGGAAGTCACCAGGAACACTGAAAGTTGGAAGATACAAACGTGGATAAAATAGATAGAACTGGCTTGCAAAATGGAGGATTCAAAGTCATGGAAAGGAAATCTAATTATACAGTGTAAGCCAACTGTTTTGAAATAGACATAACCAAAAGTTTCCATAGGAAAAGAATAAATGAGATGAGTCTCCATAAAATAATACAAAAAAGTCTTAGTGATATTCTGGAATAATATCTATTCACAGAAGCAGAAAGAATTACATAACCCTACTTATCGCTAGTGAAACCACTCTAGGAACAGTATATTTCGTTGAATGTGCTTGCCCTACAGAAGAACGGTAAACATTGCTGTGAACTCAAGCAAGATTGCAATACTGAATATCATAAGTTAAGCTATATTTTAGGGATATGATGACTTTTTTTAAAATTAAAAAAAAAAAAAAAAGAAAATGGAAAATGGAAAAATTCAGCCTGATCCATACTAGGGAAATAAAACATAAGATTAGAATCTATAAATAGAACTGATTGTACCTAAAGATTTTGAAAGATGAGTTCTGCTTAACAGTAATGAAAGCTGAGTAAAAAATTTCAAGAGTCTGACACCAATTAAACTTGCTCCCATCCATACAGTGTAGTAGGGACATGCCACAGCCTTTGGCCTGACTCAGCACTAAGCCTTTAGTGCTACATTCATAAAAGAGAAAAGAGAAGGTCTGTCAGAGATGTGGTGGCTCCCCAAAGGAGGGAAACTCTGCTGCCTGACAGTGTGACTTTTTAAATTTTTATGGTAAGGGACTGGGAAATCTCATCTTATGTGCATTCTATGACATTTAGATCCCACTTTGCTAATCTGTGTAAATGTTCCCTCAGAGGTATTAATCACAAGAGTATTATTCTTTGAGATGAAAATATATGAGCTCTCTGCAAAAAAAATCTGCTATTATAGTCTCTTTAAAATGTTTAATGCACAATTAATATAATCTCAGCTAATAACTACAACTACTGGCTTTCAAAGAAAATTTATCACAAAATCAGTGAGACCTTCAGTGGCTATTGTAAAACATATATTGTTACAACAAGCATAAGGAAAACTATTTGTTTAGTTTTTACAGTTTACTTATATTCAATTCAGTATCAATAAAATTCAGTCATCAACTACTATTCTAATAAAACACTATCGTAGCAACATATTAAAAGGCTTTAACAATACCTGCAAACATCACACATCTTCAGCTTAAATACATTTGCTTTCTCTCCTTCGTGTGTACAAAAATTCCATGTGATTACATGGCCAGGCATGCATGATCCTGATGGATTCTGCAATGTGTTGAAGATAACTTTCTGACGCAGGTGGTGGAGGAGCCTACAAGAGGGTAGAGTATTACTTACCAATAATGATGCGCTTGTTAGGGAAATGAATGTTTGGGGCAGATTGGGATGTAGTAATCATGAGGTGGTGGAGTTCAAGATCTTGAGCAGAAGAAGCAAACCAAAAGGTAGGATTATTACTACCCTGGACTTCAGAAGTGCCAACTTTGGTCTCTTCCATGACCTTCTTGGAGCCATCCTGTGGGCTAGTGTGTTAGAATGTAAGGGGGCCTGTGAGAGCTTGGCAGCATTTAAACAGCACTTCTTAAAGGTTCCACATCACTGCGTCCCTATGAGGAAGAAATCAGGCAAGGGTGGAAAGAAACCTCTTTGGATGAGCAAGGAGCTCATGCATACACTCAATGGGAAGAGAAAGGTCTATGAAATGTGGAAAAAAGGGTCTGACCACTTGGGAAGAATACAGAAATGTTGTCAGGGCCTGCAGGGATGCGATGAGGAAGACCAAAGCCAGACTGGAATTGGATCCAGCAAGGGAGAAAAGGGAATACAAGAAAGGCTTTTTTTAAGTATATCAACAGTAAAAGGAATATCATGGAAAATGTGGGTCCCCTACTAAATGAGCGGGGTGTTCTGGTAATGAGGGATGCCAAGAAGGATATGAAGATACTGAATGCCTTATTTGCTTCTGTCTTCACTGTGGGAACTCCCACTTGGGACTACTAGATTGTGTGGGTAAGTGAGAGGGTCTGGGGAATTAAAAGAGAGGGAACACCTATCTTATGAGGAAAGGCTGAGAGACCTGGGTCAGTTCAGCCTTGGAAAAAGAAGACTCTGAGGGAATCTGATACACCTCTATAAATATGTAAGGTGAGGGAGGCTAAGGGATGAGGCCGAACTCTTTTCAGTAGTGTGTGGCGATAGGATGAGGGGAAATAGTCACAAACTGAAACATAGGAAGTTCCGCACAAATGGGCATAAAAACTTCTTCACAGTGAGGGTGACAGAGCACTGACACAGGCTGCACAGAGGCATGGCGGAGTCTCCTCTGGAGATGTTCAAGTCCTGCTGGGACACCTATCTGTGCAACCTGGTCTAGGGAGCTGCTTTGGCAGGGGGTTGGACTAGATGGTCTCCTGAGGCCCTTTCTGGCTCCTAGAATTCAGTGATTCTGTGATTCAGTGGTTAGTTTTCAACATTTGAAGAAGCTTTTTCTCTTAAGGGAAGAAAAAGACGTCTATGCTCTGGACTCAAATTCAAAATCCTAGTCTATAACCTTCTTGTATATAAATCCTGGAAACTACAGACCTCTGGAACAATGAATAAATCATTCACAGGCTCCTCCAGTATAAGAACAAGGATGAGGCAGACTTAATACAAACAAAATAAGGTGCCTGTGCTCACAAATGAAGATGTTCAGCCATGGAACTCCTCGCTACAAGATACAATGGATACAGGATATTAACATAGGTATGAATGTGACAACAAATATCTACCTGGGGCTCTTACATGCAAAAAACCAGTAATCCCTAAAATCTAAGAGTAATCTGGGAAGGTATGATCACATACTTCTAAGAATCACAGAATTGTAAGGGTTGAAAGGGATCTCTGGAGATTATCTAGTCCAATCCCCCTACCAAAGCAGGCTCCAACTCTTATACTCTTCCCTAGGCATCCAATACAGAAAGCTGCAGAGACATGTTTGGCTAAAATATCTTTTTCTCAGATATAGCACTGATATTCTTAAATTTAAATAAAGCCATTACTCTAACCATTTAATCACTGTCCCAAAAATATGCAGTAACTAAAAATAAACCAGAGAGATTCCAATGCATTTTTTTCCCATAGGTCTACTTTGAAATACTGTCATGTTACACAGCCTACCAGAAAAAAATGTGAGCAAGACTGTGTCTCATCTGACAAGATGTTCAAGTACTTGATTCTCCAGTCATTATATGATACCATCCTGAATTTGCTGTATGAACACTGGTTGCTATGGAAATAATCATCTCCTAAATTCAGCATTACTGAATTTGGTTAGTATAAGAATACTTGAGTGTGGCTCCTGTTCAGATCAGAGCTGTACTCCATTGATAAAGTTCTGTTCATTCTTTACAGGATATTCATAGGAAGAAAGTTTAAGATAATTAAATCTTCATTTAATGACATAGATCTACAGTAGTCCCAAAGGATCGGCCCCTCCTCTGTGCCTGGGAAGATTGTGGAGCAGATCTCCTGGTTACCATGTTAAGGCACATATGAGATGAAGAGGTGATCCAAGATAGCCATCAACCCCTTCACCAAGGGCAGATCTTGTCTGACCAAACTGTAGGCCTTCTATAATGGAGTGGCAGCACCAGTGGAGAAGGGAAGGACGACACGTCACCTACCTGGACTTCTGCANAGCTGCAGCCATATTTTCCTCTCTGCCTTCTGGGGTGGTGAGAGATACAGAGCAGTTTAGGAAAACTCAGGCCCTGAATAAGTGGCTGAAAGGCTGGTGCCACCACAAGAATTTTGGGTTCTTTGGCCTTGGGGTGGTTTACTCAGTGCCTGGNAGGTGAATCCATGTGGAGGCTGCTCACAAGTGGTGTCCCACAAAGGTTGGTCTTGGGATCGGTGCTCTTCTACATCTTCATGAATTACACAGATGATGGAATTGAGTCCACCGTCAGAAAGTTTGCAGACAACACCAAGCANAGGGGAAAGGGGAGAAAATGCCACTCGCTAGGCTGGAATGAGTAGTTCAGAGCTGTCAACTAGATTTGATGGGGGAAGAGGTTGCCTGGAGAGGTTGTGGAATCTCCTCTGGAGATGTTCTAGACCTGCCTGGATGCCTACCAGTGCACAACCTAGGGAGGTCTAGGGAGCCTGCTTTAGCAGCAGGGAGGTTGGACTAGATGATCTCTGGAGGTCCTTTACAACCCCTACAATTATGTGATTCTGGAATGTTTGCAAAATACAGTTCTTGAATCAGTGCAGGTAAAGGAAGGGGTATCCATAATTTGCTCTGTTTCTAAATTCAGTTTAACCTTTCTCTGATGGTAGTGCACTGTAATTAGATTATTTCCAACACTTGCACTAGCTTATTTAAAGATAGCTAAACCACCAAAATAAAGCAACACTCTTTCCAAGAAATAGTTCACAATCACATGTGAAATGAAGAACAAAAGATAGATGATAAATTTTCTTCAATTAACTGAGGAGAGGTTAATTACCATCCAAATAACTCAGTGCTTCTGAAAAGATATTTGAAATTGAGTTGGCAATAAATCCAAATTTAAGTATCTAAAATCAGATAAACTAACTCTGAAAATCAAAGACAAATATCGTTAATTTTAGACATACAAACAGTCTAAGTCTATAGAACCAGTGACTTGAGGATTTCTAGGGTTGAGAAATACTAGGCAAATACCATGTGAAGCTACAGGTACATCACAGTCAATGAAGGACAGAACTAATGAATTGTACATGGTTGAACTGAATTCATGGTTTGTGAATGGCATGTACACAAAGGCTGGAGGATATTTACCACAGGGGCATGCATATGTTTTTAGGTCCCATGCAGAATCTTCAATGTTGAGTAAGGTCTGAGTTTGCTATAATGTCATCTCTCATCAGAATATTTCTGCTCTGTTACCAAGAAATCTTCAATAATTTGTTTATGAACATTTCTGTTAAGTTTGAGTGAAATTAACCAAGAGGTTCAATCAATAATCAAATTCAATAGAAAGCATAATAGCTTGATCCTTGTTTTCAAATAGAACAGATTAAAAGTACAAACACACTGTTAACAGTTCGTTAATATATATAGTGATTGTGATATACATGCTAATTATTCACAAATAATTAACTGCACATGAAAAAGAGAGAAAAGTTTCCTTGACTGTGGACTCGTTCTGTTTAGGAGAACACATTCAAGACATTAATCTCTTGGAAGAATGTGTTTAAGAAAAGAACTGTAGTAATAGTATATGCAATTTCAATTTTTCAGACGTCCCATAGAACTGAGCAGAAAATGCTGCAAAAAATTGTAATGAGAAATTGTTCTGAAGACCACAGATAGGAAACTTTACAACTTCCCCTTTTGCTAAAAGTCACAGATTTTTTTTTTTTTTTAATCCACAGTAACTTAGTTCCTAAATTCTGTACAAGCAATGGTAAAGTGAACACGAGCCCTTCATTATGATATTTCGCATAGCCCATGCAATAAGCTTATTATATTTTTATGAAGTATTTTTACAACTATCCCTAATGTTAAGTTTTTCATTTTAGGAAAATGTTAACAGTGGAACTGAGCAAGTTAATGGTACTGTTGTAACATTCACCAATCTATCTAGTCTAGCAAGGGAAAAGAAACGATGAAAGAAGGAGCTGAAATGGCATTCTAGTACTATCAGAATATCTCCTAACCTTAGACTGCAACAAGCAGTATGTTCATTTTATCTCTGTCAGCAGATTAACAAATGTAGTTCTTCAGTCCTGAGGAAGAAGTGTTTTCAAAATAATTTCAGGGATCTAAGGCAAAATTGAATGCCTACCTACCTAAGAATTCTTATAATCCTCTTTAAAATTATTGTTTGGTAAAATTGTGTATGTAATGAAAGAAAAAGTTGCTTTAAAGAAATTCCAGGCTTTTACTTCTGAGTATACTTGAAGGAGGCTTATATGTAGGCTGCCATCAAGGTCAATTTTCTCTCCTACTCAATATGCATGAGAAAAGCTAAACGTTTCAAGTAAGGTACATAGAGAAAACATCTTCAGTGCAACAGAATCTCTTTGTTGAAGTGTTTTCCATTTCTATCATTAAATAATGTCATTCCTAATAAAGTACTGTGTGTACACCTGCCTGAAGAGTTAAAAAATCATTGTTCTGCCTGAAAACTAAGCTAAAAAGAAGATATATTTTGTTCAATTCAGCTGAAACTTTAGGAATCTTACAGGTGATTTGTACTTATGTGATTACATTGGAATTGATATCTACGTTGAGAATCTTTGCTAACAACTGAATTTGAACAATTAACAGCACCAATATTAATGTACTTGTTTCATTTTGACTGTAAATGATCTGTGTAAATGTGCTCTACAATTTGGTTCAGTAAAGAGAAAAATATCACTGTCAGATTATAACAAACACCTCCACATACCATCCAAATCCCTGCTTGCAGTAATGTTACATGTTACATAAGCAAATCCTAATATTTATTGAGCTTGCTTTAAACTTTAGCATTCAAAGCTTCAGACTTCTTAAACTTTAATGGAGCCCTGCTGCTGAAAACAGCAACCCCTATCCAGGTCACTGTCTCACCTTGACAGCCTTGCTCACCTTCTAATATTTTTGTCATTAGAGCTTTTTCAAACAGAAGCATTGCACTACCAGAGACAAAACATGCATTTCTGATAGCATTATGAAAGCAGAAAATTAGTCTGGGTTTCTCTTGAGAAACAACAGAGGGTGCAGAAGAGGAATTTCAAAGAGAAAAGCTGCCTTTTGGACAACACAAAGCTTTTCTAATCCTCAAGGTTAACTGTACCCAGGAAATAACTCAGGTTTGGGAAAACCATTCAGTCTTTGCATACTGAAAAATAACTCATATCTTACTATCTTTCAGTTTCTGGGAATTTACTGCTGGTATTCTACTAAGAAAACATTTACTGTGCTAGTTTTCTGTGTAAGAAGGTTTGTAAGTTGTTACTTGAATACACCTGTACCTAATGTTTGTTACTGTACTCTGGGCGTGAGCTGTGCGTACTGTGCCCAGGCCGAAACAGAAGCAGCAAAGTGAAGGACATAAGGGTGCCTCAGGAATTCCCCATGCTGTAATAAAAATTCCTTGGAAATCCATCATCTTCCTGCACAAGTAACATACAGTACCATACGTAGGAGCTAGTAAGGACAGGGTGTAGAGACATTTCACAGCCAAAAACCATTCACCAAGTGGTGACCAGTCCTCTTTAACATCTTTATCAACTAGATAGATGATGGGATTGAGTGCAGCTGTGAAGTGCAGTGTGCTTTTGCAGCCCAGGAGGCCAGCTGAATGTGGGGCTGCATCAAAAAGAAGGGTGGCCAGCAGCGTGAGGGAGCTGATTCTCTCTCTCTACTCTGCACTCATGCTCATTCTGGAGTCCAGATCTGGGGTGTCCAGTGCAAGAAAGATGAGCAGCTGTTGAAACAGGTCCACAGGAGGCTATGAAGTTGATCAGAGGGCTGGAGCACCTCTCCTGTTTAGACAGGTTGGAAGAACTGGGCTTGTTTGGCCTGGAGAAGATTCTGGGGAGACCTCATTATGGCCTTCTGCAACGATAAGAGATTTTAAAGACAAGGGATATCAACTTTTTACACAGGATTATAGTCAAAGGGCAAGCAGAAATGGTTTTCAGTTAAAAGAAGGAAGATTTAGATGAGATGTCAGGGAAGACTTTTCACAAGAGGGTGATGAGCGCAGGCTGGCTGGAGAAGCTGTGGATGCCCCATCCCAGGAGGCATTCAAGATCAAGCTGGATGGGGCTCCGGGCAGCCTGAACTAGAGTACGATCTGGTGGATGGTAACCCTGCCTGTGGCAAGGGCTTGGAACTAGGTGCTCTTTGAAGCCTCCTCAAACCCATTCTTTGACTCTATGGCACACTACGCAACACCGGCAACGCCCCGAACGCGCTTTACCTTTAACCTAAACTTGGAGGCGGTGGGAGGAGCCTCCTCCGCGCGTCAGAAGGGAGTTACCCCCTCCCACTCGGAAGCTCGCCGGGCCGGTAGCACACGAGACCAGCACGGGACTGCCAACCAACGCCCGCCTCCGGCCCCAACCGCCGAACCCAACCCGCTCGAGCCCCCTGGAGCCGACCAATCACCGCGTGCCTCCGGTTCACGTGGCGATCCGGCCCCGCCCCCCTCCCCTCTCCCCTCCTTCCGCTCTTTCCTCTGCGCCGTCCTTAGATTGGTGAGTCGGCGAGAGGGCGGGACACGCAGAACCTCCGCGGGATGTCATTGGCTGTGCCAGCAGGCCAATGGCAAATAGAGTCGATAGATTCAAACGGTGAGGGCTCGAGCGTGGCGGT